>CM060121.1:30396084-30556084 GCA_030522415.1 Channallabes apus
CATCATGTAAAACGTTATTACCAAAAAAAAAAAAAAAAACTTATAGCCAATCATGACAGCTGTGAACCATATCGAGGCGTGCATATTTGTTTATGACACAATGCCTTATGAAAAAAAAAATGTTTATGAAAAAAATGTTACATAAAATAAAAAGTAGTCACCAATGCCCCATACTGTATGTTGCTCTGGATAAGAGTGTCTCTGCCAAATGCTTAAATGTAAATGGTCATGTGATTTTTTTTTTTCCATGTTCAGATGTAGTACGAGTCCTTCGTTTGTGCAACCACAACATGAAATGGACCAGTCAGACTATTTCAATTTCTGTTTGCATACTGTATGAAATGCAAAGCTATAAGTTGCAAGGCTATAGATTCATGTTTCCATGTAAATAAATCAAGCCACTGGTCATTAAGGTGTCACAGGGGAGAAGAGATGGGGCAGTGATATTGATATGAATGGCAATAACAAACTTAAATTCTTTCTTCAGCTGATTTTGCATTTTTTGTTTCATTGGACCAGAGCGGTGGTGATATATGAGATCATGATATAAAATTTTCAGCACCTGGTTTGCCTGGTTATCTGCATCTACGATTAAATAAAAAAAAAAAACATGTATGGATCAAACAAGATAAAAGACTTCCAAATGGAACCACAGCCAAATGGAACATCTGATTCCTGCATCAATTCTTATAACCACTTTATTCTTTCTAATTCATCCTTCCCATTCTAAAACATTCAGGTCCTCAGTAAAGGATATAGTAATAACGACTGCTGTGCTCAAATAAATGGAGCAGTGCTGTATTAGAGGTGAATTTGCAATTTCTAATTCCCACCTACAGCCATTAAAAAGCCCTGAAAACACCCCTCATCTTCTGACTTATTAACTATTGGAGCAGACTTCTACCAAGTGACAAATTAGCACGTGGAACAAAGTTCCCTTTTTCTACTTTCAAACTACAGAGTGGGTGAAAAGTAACTAGACATTGAAAATTTGTACATTTGGGTCACCCAGTGGTTAAGGCATGGACTAGTGATCAGAAGGTTTCAGGATCAAACCCGATGACCGCTAAATTGCCACTGCTGGACTGTTGTACAGTAAAGTGTAAGTTGCTTTGGATGAGGGCGTCTGCTGTAATGTAAATGTTTTATGATTATAACATCGACACTATTGCTAATGTTATCCAGCTAGCTTATTGCTAACCTACAGTACTCAGAATAGTTTACTACTGTACTAAAATTTTAGTCTCAAATATAACAGAAATGTTTGAACTTCACCATAATGAAAAAATACCAATCGCCAAAATTTTTGACGAGGTGTTCTTTTTTCATTTTGTGCCTCATATGGGACTTTATTATTCAGTGGTGTCAAAAGTATTCACATTCATTACTTGAGTAGAAGTATAGATACTAGGGTTCAAAAATACTTCAGTTCAAGTATCAACTCAAGCTTTTTACTTAAGTAAAAGTTTAAAAGTACTGGTTTCAAAACTACTTAAAGTATAAAAGTAAAAGTAACGTGAGGGGCGACAAAAGCATTAAGGTCTCGCATTCTGATCCCGCGACCGGGGGGGGGGGGGGGGGGGGGCGTTGTGTGCGTTCTGGTCATGTGACGGGTGGGGGGGGGGGGGGTGCGTTGTGCGCGTTCTTATCATGCGACCGGTGGGGGGGGATTGCGTGTTCTGCTATTTTTAAAATGTAAGGAGTAGAAAGTACAGATAATTGCATAATTGCTTAAAAATGTAAGGAGTAGAAGTAAAAAGTCGGCTGAAAAATAATTACTCCAGTAAAGTATAGATACCGAAAATTTCTACTTAAGTAAGGTAACAAAGTATTTGTACTTCGTTACTTGACACCTCTGTTATTATTACAACTTGAAATAAATTATTACTTGATATTACAGTATTTGAATAAATGCAGAACATAGACAATACTAACTACTGGATGTATATTCAGTATACTCTGTGCGTGTATATAAGTCAGAGTCAAACATTTACGTACAGTGGGAGCCACGTCAAACAGCCGCCTGGAGCATGACTGCTCCGTGGCAGTTCCATGAAGGCTTCGTGCATGGAATGTGATCCCCCGCGATGACGCAGTTAACGATGCCCCGCCCCATAAACGCCCCCATGCGCTTTCTAAAAAGATGGTTGCAATGCCGTATAATTCCGCCAGATGGAGCATTGACTGGCACAGTTAACTGCAGTGTCCAGGAAACCCAATACCGTATCTTTAATATACAGACAGTTCTTGTATTGTCAACATAGTTTCATAAATAGATGAAAAAACAACAACAAACCGATTAATAAAACAGATTTGTTAAATCACTCAATACATAACCCATGATGATTATGCTATTTATTATTTAATAATGAATTAATAAAATTAGTTAGTGAAATATTTTTAAGACATCCTGAAATGATCCTTAAAGACACGGTAACGGCTGTAATTTGTCTATACCGATCATTGTAGGTACGGAATAAAAACGCAGGCTATGTACAGTATTTTACATTACTGTGTATTTTACCCCGTTCCATTTAATATACTGATAGATAATATTTTGCTGCAAAGTAAAGCTCAAACGTCTGCTTGGGTTTGTTTTCGTTATATTTTTGATGATGTTTTCGCTGATTTTTTCACTGATAGTCTACAAGTGGCATAAGAGGCAATTAATGGCGCATGCAACCTGGAACAAATATCTGCCCATATGGATCAGTATTTCTTTAGTCATTTAATCATGCATAATGCTCCCCCGTCAAAAGATCTGATGGGGCATTAATCACTTATCACAACTGTGAATGGATGCGGCAGCAGACACATTAAATCCCCATAAACACTTGGAGACAATAGTAAAAAAGTTCCAGAGGGTTAGCGCCTGTTATACTATTGTATTTTTACTGATTTTTTTTTTTTTTACTGCTTATATTTCGTTGGGTTTTACGCAATTTCATGTGTGTGTGTGTGTGTGTGTGTGTGTGTGTGCGTGCGCGCACGAGAGAGAGGATACTCTGACAAGACCAACTTCCGTGTGGCTCCAGTGGCGCAATCGGTTAGCGCGTGACACTTATAAAGCGGTCCAGGTGAAGCAATGCCGAGTTCGAGCCTCGCCTAAAGCACCCAAAGCATTTTACTGCATATCGCGCTGTGTATGTAACAAATAAAATTTGAATTTGAAAGTAAAGCTTAAAATGTAACTTCTGCTTTGGTTTGTTTTCGTTATATTTTTGATGTTTTCGCTGAAAGTCAAATTGGCATAACAAATTGATTAATGGCGCATAATATCTGGAACAAATATCTGTCCATACGGATCAGTGTGTCTTTAGTCATTTAACCAGCATAATGTCCCACATTAAAGATCTGATGGGGCATCAATCACTTATCACAACGGTGTATAGATGCAGCAGCAGAGACAGATTTAATCCCCATAAACATTCACACTTGAAAACAAAACTAACAGAAGTAAACAGTTCTAGAGTGTTAGTGCCTGTTATCACAGGACAGGAATCACCTACAGGATACTACTGTATTTTACTGCTCATATTTTTTACCCTAGTTTCATTTGGTTTTACGCGATTTCATGTATTATTTGTGTGTGTCTGTGTGTGTACAGTGTGTCTGTGTGTGTGTGAGTGCGAGAGAGGGCTTTCATGCTGATTTATCCAAGGTTACTAAAACCTGGCTTACTACCTATAAAAAATATTTCAATTTAACTCATGGGTCTCAATCACAGATGACACGACAAATTATATACTCTGAAACGTTCATTTGAACATTTAAAAATATATACAAAAACACGAATACTAATGTTATCATGGTGTAAATTATTAACATTAGGTTAGGTCCTGCCCTTAATTAATTCATATTATAATTACTTTTACATAGTATAGTTACTGGACTGACATGACCAAAAACTAGCTATTTGATTTAGCCTTTCTAAAATCAACCCATATATCATTTATAATCAGAAAACATAAAACATATTATGATCTGTTCAATAGCCCATCTGTTTTAATTTAGTTTGTATTTTTTATTATTCATAAGACAACCTTTCAGTTTTGTAAATATTTTAGTTATAGTGTGTTAAGTCTTACTTTAGGTTAAACGTTTTTGAGAATTTTACCATCCAGCTTAGATAAATGTTATGTCATTGATTGATAAAATCTGGATTAAGGATATTTTATTATATATATATATATATATATATATATATATATATATATATTTTTTTTTTTTTTTTAGTTTCCCCCTGAGGGATTGCCACCTTATTGTGGTCAGGGGGTTTGCGTGCCTCAACACAATTCAGCAAATACAATACTGTTACTATACAGTAAGGCCAGGTAAAAACAGTGCTCGAACATGATGCCCCCCTCCCCCCACCCCGTGTTGTCTGGTCTAGAACGGCGCTGCCTCTGACCGTCTTTTGTCTTGTAAATGAGTATTCTCACTCACCTTCCAATCCCCCCAGCGCACACACTCTGTTTGTACTGTAAACTGTACTGTAACTGTGTTTGCTAGGGCACTTGGTTATACACAGTACTTTAATGTATGGAACACTTACTTAACTTACTGGTTTGGTTTAAATATCGCTTATTACCTTATTCAACAAAATAAATTCATTATTAACGTATTGAAGTATTTTAGTTAAGGACAAAAACTGTGCTTGTGTTTAGAACTGCTGAACAGCCGAAAACACACACACACCCATCCCCCCGCCAAAAACACACACACACACACACAGAGCAATTAACACCATATCATACTCAGGAGTGGAAGGTGAGAAACCTCAATGGAGAATACCAAGTTTGTCGTTGCTCTTTTGGAGTTCTTAAAACCCAAAACATTTATTTATACTGAGAAAAAATTATTATGGGTCACAATCACAAACACATATAATCAAGTGTTTAACTGGTTTCATTTGTTTCTATGATCAATAATTATTATTATTATTATTATTTTCAGCCCAACTCTTTGACTATTTAAAACAAAGTTGTGTCCCATTTTTTGCCCATTGAAGTTGTTGGTTCAACTAAACAATTTTTAAATACCCAAACAATCCCCCAAAATTAAAACACGCAAAACATGACTTTAACAATTCAATTTATTCTTCCAAAACTAGTCAAAGTTAAAACAGTAATTTATATAAAACAGATGAATACATGTTGTCTTTTTGCTTAAAGTTCATTAAACTACCCGGATACACCAGCTGCTTATAAGTCTCTATCTATAGTCCTTTTACATTAAAATATTAATTTTTCAAATATCAAAACTATTAAACATGGAACAGTTGAAGTCTTTGTTTCCCCCAAAGTACTGTATCAGACATTTTGCAGTTCTATGTTCAGAATATACAGTAGACCTGATCAAACATCATTCTAAAGCTGTCGGACTGTGACGTCATCCCTCCTACAGCTCCCTCAACAGCTTGTTCAGGCTCCTCCAGTCCTGTAGCTCCAAAAGTCCAGCCGTCAGCCGTCTGACCCCCCAATCCTCCACAGCGGAGCTCTGCTTAAAGACAACAGGAGAATTTAGTCAAGACAGATAAACTTCACAGAACATCTAGTTCTAATAAAAATAATATATATTAATAAACCTATTTACCACAGAGTGTGTAAAATACTGTTTTGGGGATTCTGTAATGTAAATAATCTGCCTGTGCTAATGTTATCCAGTGAACAGTGTTAGTGTTAACCAGTGAACAGTGTTAGTGTTAACCAGTGAACAGTGTTAGTGTTAACCAGTGAACAGTGTTAGTGTTAACCAGTGAACAGTGTTAGTGTTAACCAGTGAGTGTCTGTATTATCGTCTGCATTAAATTAACCGGGAATTTACTTAATGCGCTTCTCATACAAATAAGTTAAGCGATATAACACTCGTATATGAGCATTAGTTCATCTCTGAAGCCAAACTATAACTTACTGAAGCCCCTCACACACACACACACACCCCTCCCCCCCTCCTCCTCCTTAACTGATAAACACTTCTGTGTTGTTATTCAGCTCTTTAACTAAGCGCTCGCGCTACCGCGGAAAGTGTATAAAATATAAACCGGGTTATGAGCGTTACTAGCTCCTGTACAGCTCCCCTCAGTCTGTGTCCCTCATCAACTGCATCACATTATATTACAGTCACAGAAATAACCTGCAGATTAACTCTTAACCAGAGAATAAATAAGCGCTGAATTTATCCAGACAACACGCGGTGAGATTCTCTCAGTATTTACAGAGAACACAAACACTCTTCATCGGGTAGTGCAGCTCTTGTAATAGGGACATTAATAGTATTGTCGAAGCTTGAGCATGTTTTTGAGTTAAAGTGGAGTGACATTGTGAGTGTGTGACACTGACAGTAAGCTGTAATATTAACTCCAGACTTGGTAAACAGAACATTAAGTTCTCTAAAGTCACATCTGACCGCTGCTGGTGCTGCCAGTGATATTTCAAACGGCCAATAAAAAAACTAAACTGGGAAATAAACTGTAAACTACCCCAAACACATTTTATAAAATAAAACATCACTTACCACGAATAGTCCGTTAAGCCGCCATCTTCATCTCTGTAGTTTGGTAGCGTCAGTTCGGCGGGGGTGGAGGCGGGTTGTTAAAATCACGTGATTGCAACTCAGCGCAGCTGGCTTGTTTTAACGTGTTCTTGAGAACGAAGCGCCATCTAGTGGTGGCACCAGGTAAATGAATAAATAGGGCTTGAATGGGCGTGTTTACTGTGAAATCTTGACACGCCTTTCGGCCAGAAAAGGGAGGGGGGATTACGGCGTGCAAAGGCCATTCACACGCCATTCACACTTCAGCCACACTGTCGCGGCTATTTGGTGTGGCTCCCACTGTATATACACTTCAGGACAAAGAAAAGTAGTATGATGTATATTATATTAATAACATTTTCGTGTGCGAAAAAAATGTGGCACATCTAGAAAGCGTAGCCAGCATTGCCCCAAACATTAGTAGACTGGTTGTACTGTATGTAAATGTGATGGTAAAATCTCATGTGTTTTGTCAGCTTGATAATCAAACCTCTCCGTTACTTCATGGTGAGGTCACATGCAATATTAATATGAAGAAAAAAAAAATCAACTGTAAGGAAGGCAAGTATTTCGCAGTGGGTTAATGGTGACATGAACACGGTAAACCCTTTCTCATAAATTTTTATTTGTCTTTAAACCAGATCAATTGATGCACCTTGCAAGAGCACAGTATTAGAAGACATGCCATGTGCTTCCTCACTCATCCAGTTCAGGTTAAAAACAAGGCAGTTTTTGAAAGCAGGATAACTACAGCTCTGGTACTAAGGTTTGGAAATTGAGACAAGACAGTTGAGGTGGGGTGTTACAGCAGCACCGCCCTCTGATTTGGAAGAACCTTTACAAACTGAACAGCTCAGTGCAGGACCAAGGGAAGCATTTGGGTGATGTGGAAGAAAAACTGGAAAAAGAAGCCTTACATGAAACAACTAGGCCAGATCCAGTAGAGGGTCATGAAGCAAATACTTAAATACTTAATCAGTATTTACTTTAGAAGGGATGTTCAAGTCAAACTGGTACTTTGGATTGAACATGCAGAATAGCAGAACACAGTTATGAGAGTAAAAAAACACTGTTTATTTCTCTATATAATCTCCTGCTGCACTAATGTACTTATCCAAGTGTTTCACTAGTGCCTGGACACCATCAGGGTAGAAAGTTTTCTCAGTACGCCTGAGTGAACTGCTTGCTTCGGGGGATGTGGCAATAACTCCCAGACAAGGTTTTGTAATGCACATGTTGATGTTGATGAATGATTGTCTGTACAGTTCCCACAGACAGATGCATATCTTCTCCAAGTTGGTGACAGGTTAGGTGTTGATTTTTCAAGAATCAGGTTTTCCACTCGCTGAATGTTAACAAGAATGACTATATTGGGCTCCAAGCTGCCTCGACCAGGATCAACATTAATGGAAGCTTGAAGGGTGTAAATCTATTGTGTTCTTTAAGTCTTTTTTAAATAGCGGTTTTCCAACTTAATTCAACAGAAATTTCATGACAATGTTTAGTTTAAATGCCTCTTTTGCTTACTGTAATAGATTAGAATAGAAGAAGAAGAAGAAGAAGAAGAAGAATATTCAATTATTTGTCACATGTACTTTTTACGGCACAGCGAAATTTCTTCTTCGCATATCCCAATTAGGAAACTGGGGTCAGAGCGCAGGGTCAGCCAGCTTACAGCGCCCCTGGAGCAGATAGGGTTAAGGGCCTTGCTCAAGGGCTCAACAGTGGCAACTTGCCAATGCTTATCAGTAAAAGATTAGCAAAAGTACTCAATAAAAGGTATATTGAGTATATCAATATCAAAATAAAACAATCAGGACTGTTGTTGTTCTACCTCACCATTCAGTTCATCGTGTCTTCCATTGGTCCTGTTAAAAGCAGACAAACACTGAACACAGTGAAGAGAAGACATTCTAAGCACCCTGGTGGCCATGCTGATACACTCTGTACCTTAGGCTCAATCCTTCACCTTGTGCCTGATTGGAATATTGTTTAGGGTGTTGCCAAGGTTTTATGAATGTGCAAAGTCCCCAATATTCCTGGATATTTTAGATGAAGCTATGGGGCACTTGTGGCTCAGTGGTAGGTGTTTCGCCTGCCATGCGGAAGGCCCGGGTTCGATTCCCAGCCAGTGCCCAAACCCCAGCCACTGGATGTAGTGCTGGTCCCTAACCCGGATAAAAATGGGAGGGTTGCGTCGGGAGCAGCCGAAAGACCAACAACAACATTTTAGATGAAGCTATGTGTGAAAACCATCAGTCAGAAATACATTTTAGTAAAAATCTTTTTAGAAAATCTAACAGATCTTTAATATATATATATATATATATATATATATATATATATATATATATATATATATATATATATATATATATTAGTTGTAGAAACCTAGCCATCTCATATATACTGTATGTGTTTCTGCCCCAAACTGTTGCCATAATTGTCTAGAATGTCTTGTATGCTATAGTGTTACACTGTCCTTTCACTAGACCTAAGAATCCAAAACGTGTTCTAACATGGCAGTGCCCCTGTGCACAAAGACCTGATTCAGGGTTGGAGTTGGAGAACTTGTGTGTCCTACAGAAAGCTCTGACCTCAGCACTAATAAACACCATCAGGATGAATTAAAATTCAGACTGCACCCCAACGGGCGGCGCGGTGGTGTAGTGGTTAGCACTGTCGCCTTGCACCTCCAGGGTCTGGGTTCGATTCCCGGCCAGGCTCGATTCCCGTCTCTGTGTGCATGGAGTTTGCATGTTCTCCCCGTGCTTGGTGGGTTTCCTCCGGGTACTCCGGTTTCCTCACACAGTCCAAAGACATGCAGATTAGGCTAATTGGCGTTCCCAAATTGACCATAGTGTGTGAATGAGTGTGTGTGTGTGTGTGCTCTGCGATGGATTGGCACACTGTCCAGGATGTACCGTGCCATGAGTCTCCTGGGATAGGCTCCAGGTCCCTACTACCCTAAATACAGGATAAAGCGGTATAGAAGATGAATGAATGAATGAACCCAACATCCTCGCCCAACATCACTACAACCATACTCCAAAATCTATTTCAAAGCTTTTCCAGATAAGTAAAAGGATTTAGCATTACAAAATAAGGTTGTGCAAATTAGTTCTCTCTGCAGTAATATGAATTCCAGTTGGTTAAAATATTTTACCAGGTCATTTCCCATATTCAAATGAAGTGCTATGTAATGTGAGATTGCACTTTAAACCCCCAGAAAACCTATAATTCATATGGGTGATAGAACAGACAGACACATTTGTGCACTTATCTCTATTCAAATCAAAAAGCCACAGTCCATTGACGTGACATTGTAAAGAAGGGATTAAACCAAAAATTTAAATTTTCACACACTCACTCTCACTCATCATCTGTACCACTTTATCCTGTATTCAAAGTCTTCAAATTCAAATTTTATTTGTGTATGTGACAAATAAAATTTGAATTTGAAGTTGCGGAGGGCCTGGTAGGATGCTAATCTATCACAGGACATACAGTAGACACATACACACAATCACACACTATGGGCAATTTGGGAACACCAATTAGACTAATTTGCATGTCTTTGGACAGTGAGAGGAAGCCCACCAAGCACGGGGAGAACATGCAAACTTCATGCACACAGAGAGAGGAATCGAACCTGGCTGGAAATCAAACTTGAACCCCGGAGGAGCAAGACAACAACACCACCGAGCCACCCTAATTGGTTTCAGTGATAGATAAATTATGGTTCTCTAGTATGTAGAGTAATATGTCTTTGAGTACAACTGATTTTATCTGCTCTGTGTTCATTCATTCATTCATTTTCTATACCGCTTAATTGTGACCTCATGAAATAAAACTGAAAACAAAAGGTCTTACTGTATGAAGAAAAAAGATAGACACAAATTTGGACTTCAGAATGAACAGCATGACTCCACACTGTAGTTCTTTTCGAGTTCCCCACCATTGTTGCTGTTCCTATAAACAAGGAACTTCTCATCAACCAAAACCTTGCTTCTACAATTCGACACATACCATTTTTGTCTATGAAATATGGGTGTGTCAGTTCTGTAGGACTCATTAAGTGTTTTTCAACAGCCTGACCTTTTCAGAAACACCTGACTTCTTTATCACCATCTGTTTGATTTACTTACATAGTCATGCAGTCTGATAAATTCATATTTACCCAAAAATGAAAAGAAAATTCATGGAAGGGTGTATGTGTGAGAAAAATGCGTCTAGATAATAATGAGATTGTACCTGATGAGCAAGCCAAGGGTGATGGCGACAGTGGCAAGGAAAAACTCCCTGAGATGGCAATAGGAAGAAACCTTGAGAGGAACCAAACACAACAGGGAACCCAACCTCATTGGGTGATGTTGTTGTTGGTCTTTCGGCTGCTCTCGACAAGGGGTCGCCACAGCGGACCATCCAGTCCGCACTACAACTTGGAACTGGTTTTACGCCAGATGCCCTTCCTGACGCAACCCTCCCATTTTATCCGGGACCGGCACTGCATCCAGTGGCTGGGGGGTTTGTGCACTGGCTAGGAATCGAACCCAGGCCTTCCGCATGGCAGGCGAAACACCTACCACTGAGCTACCAACGGATAGAAATGATATAATGTGTGTTATGCAGCTGAAAGTTCAATAATCAAAAAAAATCATGATCAATTCTTTTGATTGTGTAAAGCTGCTTTGCGACAATGAACTGCTCCAATCACGCGCCATTTCACTGCTGCTGCACTTATTTGTGTTGTCTTGCGCCATCTCAGAATAAAAGCTCTGTGCTGTAGGCCACTAACCCAAGTAAAGAATGATGCCAATAGCTTTCACAAAACTATACAAGGCCTAATTTGGACTGCAATTGACATACAGTACATTGAGTCATAGATTTAAGAAGAGTCATACATTAGAGTTGTGTAAATGATCAAAAGTAATCATGCATCATTAGGTTCAATGTTCGTTGAACTTGAATACCTGTGTCACTGATGTAAAGTGTCATGTACTGTAAGTTGAGAACCCGTGAAAAGGTAACCACAACACACAACTGGCTGACAGACCAGTCAGGCTATTTCAATTGTTGTTTGCATACAAAATGCTAAGCCAAAAAGAAATGCAAAGTTTTTAAAAATATAGATTATTGCATTTATTCAAACTAATCTAGCCACGGGTCATTAAAGTGTTAAAGCAGAGAAGAGACAGGACGTTGTATATATGTGACAATATATATGTGAGTGGTAATGATGAACGTAACTTGTTGCTTCAGCTGTTTGTTTTTTTTTTTCATTGGATGAGAGAGGTGGGGATTTGTGAGGTCATGATATAAAATTTTCAGCACCTGGATTGTCTGGTTGTCTGCATTTGTGCGGACGATTTATTCTATGATTGAATAAAAACAATTGGATGGACCAAGCAAGATACAAGACAGACGTCAAAATGGAAAAGCTGAGGCTAAACCTACAGCAGAATGGAACTTCTGACTCCTGCATCAATTCAGTGGAAACCATTCATGTAGTGTTAAATACTGTCCTTCTTTTCTTCAGTTTTCCTGCCACCTTTATTGTTATTGAGAAGCTTTTGAAAAAAATCTACAAAACAAGGAGCTTCTCGTCAGCTGAAATCTTCCTCCTACAGACCAATTTCACTAATGTGAGCCTCTTCGTCTTTAACTTTTTGCTTTTTCTGGATGTCATGAATGTCCATAACTTCTCAATGGTACTTTACATGGTTCTCTTTACCCCAACCTTAACAGCAAGGCCGATCTTCTTATTCTCCATCTGTGGGATCTTCTATTTAGCCATTGTTCATCCAGTGACTTACATGACTGCCAAAACTTGGCACCATTGGGAGTGGCTGGTCATCACACTCGGCTGGCTCTACGCCTTGGCTGTAAATGTAGCCATTGGCATTTATGAAATCAACATTTTTCAACAACTATTTAGTGTGTTTTTCTATAACAGCAATCTTCCCAGTATGTTCTTCAACATCGCCACTCTGAGAGCCCTGTCTTCCAGCAGTCCCGGAAAAGATGGACAAACCCTAAACCCGGCAAAGAGAAAAGCCTACTGGATCATTCTAGGCATCCTGCTGGTTTTGCTGCTGTACTACATTCCTGGAGTGTACTACATCAGCTATCCTCACTCTGCACCAAAAGACCAGCAGAGGTTTTTATGTTATGAAGGTGGACTGATGATATTGGTATCTCAGTTTTCTGAGTTTGCAATGCCTGTAATATTTCTGCACAGTGTACGTAAACTAAGTGTCTAATGTTTAACGTGTTTAAACATATACATTTGTCTGTTATTTTTATACAAGTCTGCATTAATTTATATTCAACCTCTAAAAAACATCTAAAGCAAGTTGGCTGTAATTACCTTGGATATAAATTATAATTAATTCTTTAATCTGGTTGGTCAAAATGTGTCGATTTATTTCATTTACCGTTAACTCATGAGGGAATGACTTGAAACACTATGTAGCATTGTCCCTCCAATGTCCTTCTGACATCTTCCCAGGTTCCCTTTAAACAAGGTCAGCTGAACGTGCTCCCAAAACGGAACTTGTTTGTAAGTCGGGGACTGTATTTCTTGTCATTTCAAAATGTCATTTTCTTATTAGTGGTGCTAGTCCCATACCGTTTGTTGTAGACCGAAGATAGAGGTGTCAAATCATGCGGCTTATTCGGGAATGGGGTGCTATGACTTACTGTAACGTTGAGACCGACTTAAATGGATTCTAGCGCAGAGCAAGAATTTTGTAGAAATAAAAAATTTTCCATATTTAAAGAGGCTGGTAAGCTGTGTCAGAACATACCCCGCAAGAGGGGCACAACCCCTGGGATGCAAGAGGTGCCCAAATTTGCTGCAATAATTTTGACATATTGTGGTAAAGGTACTCCCATATTGTGGTAAAGGTACTCCCCATATTGTGGTAAAGGTACTCCCCATAAGAAAGAGGAAGTCCTCACTATTGCATTCCCTGCTATGCTAACCTCCAGGGGAACTTAGAAACTAAACCTAACTGTGGATCCCATCATCATAGAGACATGGGTGGTGGCTCATTTTACTCAGGCAACCAATCAGTGTCTTAGGATCATTGACAAGCTGTCAAGCACGCCCTAGAAACTACTTTAGAGCACCTTAGCAACTGATCTATCTATAACGTTAATGGACTTTTGTGTCATTGTCAGCCAGAAATTACAGTAACACATCTCTATTTAAAATGTATTAAGTAATAAGAAGTTTTTTTTATCTTCAAAAACTGTAGTGAGCTGAGTGGCGTTCTGGGTCAAATTAGATGTATTGGGTTATTTACAAATGAGCACGTGACTGGGTTATTTTGACCCAACAACTGGTTTATTCTTTATTCTCTGATTTCTCAAACGGCAGCCTGCAAAATGTTCTAAATATTACCGTTATTGTGTCACAAAGTGTGGTTTTAAGAGTTGTTTAGACGAGAATGCATGTGTGTACAGCTTAAAACATCCATCGGTTATTGAAGTGTATATTAAAAAAATTGTCCAACCGATTTCTGAAATTTGAGCTCCAGGCAATACCCAGGTGGTCTGTGCTCCCGTCTATGTACCCCGCCCAACGCACCCTCACCTCAGCAGGAACTTCTAAAAACTTCTGGCTGTGATGTCTCTGTAGTGGTTAAAACAGCGAATTTATTTCATATTGGGTTTTTCTAACAGACAATCCATGGTTATGGTATAATACAGTATATCGGGCTCAGTGACGAATCCTGTATTCTGACGATTTTGACCTAAATTTTAAATGTTGTAGTTGTGGTAAGAGCAAGCATGTTTATTTGATTTTCCACCGTCACACTTTGATATGGTTGTGTGGGGATTTCTTGTTTATATGTTCTGTGCCAGGAGTCGATTATACTGTTTTTTATGAGAAAAGTGTGTTTCGTTATCATGCATAAATAAAATCATAAATTTATTAAATGTAATTTTAGGTAAATTACTAGTAATCTTCACTAAAGTTGTGTGCGGAAAGTCTGTTGGCATATTTTATTATATTTTATAGTTCTCAGAATGATCACATTTTGGGTAATCATCTCCCCTACTCTGTCTTAGTGCTCGTCCCTCACTGGTATAATCAACATCCATGCACTGGTGTACTGTTTACTGTAACACTGTGACCACATGTGTGCGCGTAAACATCTTTCATTTTGTGTTTGTAAGTGTGTGTACAGCACGTGTGACAAAGTCTCATTAGAGAGGTTAAAGATCCATTTTCTCTCTCTCTGTATCAGCCTGTCATTATGTGTGTGAACACGTAATTTGACACCGTGCCCCTTTACACACACACTCTCGCCTTTACACCACCCACCCACCACCCCTCCTCTCAGCTTCACACACACACACACACACACACACACACTCACTAGTGATGGGAAGTTTGAATCATTTTAGTGACTTGGTTCATCAAAATGAACTAATCTTTTTTTGAGTCATTTAGGTAATTTCATTCTTTTGATCAGAAATAAAATAAAATGTTGCATTTTCAATAAAAAGACTCCCAACACGTCTACATACACAAATTTTGGCTATAGTTCCAGTAATGAAAATATTACACTGGAGCTACAGACATATTATAATAAACAGAATAAGCAGCTCACTTCCCATATCTTCCAATCTGAGTCGTTTGTTCTTTAGAATCTATTGCACTGCATAGCGTCTATGGGAGTCACGTGACAAAGGAACGAACGACTCCGGACTTGAAGATTCGTTGAGAACCGTTCAATTCTGTTTCCTGTGTACTGCACTGCATAGCATCTAGCGTCTATTTGTTTTACTTTAAAGCAGTGATTCCGTTAGTATGTGCTCACACGAGTGTCATTAGCGATGCTCCTTGCTAATTTTTCAGATAAAACTATTTTCCGTTAATGTGTATGTGTTTACTGTGGTTTACTGTGTAAGATGAGAAGGGGGAGAGGGGGAGGGGCTCATTCCTCCTCTCCTCTTACTTTAGCTTCACACACATACGCAAACACATACACACCTACAGTGGTTACTCAAGGGAAATGTCTCTAACTGCCGCGCACTCTGTCGCGGCCAAACGGCAACAGCCAAAATAAATTCATGATTCAAGTAATTTGTGAAATGGCCGCCAGGTGGCACAAAGGGACATTTTGCAAAACGGCTGCAATTAATTTTGTTTAGACAGACTCTCTGTTTCTATCTGTCTATTGTTATTATTAAAGAAAACAGCATAAACAACAGCTCAAGGGCTTGTAAAAACATTTTTTTTTTTAACTGTAAAAATTTCAATTTTGGAGTCAGTGGTCCGAGCACAACGTAATAATCTTTGTATGATAATAATCATCTTGATTTTAGCTGTTTATGTCCAGCATTGAATAATTATTTAATTATAAATCATTAAATCTGCTCACATTGCGCACGCTTTCACTTTTATTAAAATGCAGTGTTTAATCAGCAGGTATATGTTGCCTCTCTTTATGGTAGAGAAATATTATGACTGAAACAAAGCTACTTGTGTCGGCTCATATCGCAAGCATTTTGATCAAAGGGGAGATGAAGCGTGAAAGTGTGTACCAACAGCATAACACAGTGCATGTGTGTGAATGGCTGAAATGTGCTTGTGAATAAGACTTTTAGTGAATGTAAAATGTTCGCGTGAACCCTCTTTCACTTTGCCGAGTTTGGACACCCAACATGCACTCACACGGTCAGGTTCACCATGCCCCCCCCCCCCACTGATTTTCTCCCTAGGGGGCCACCACATTAAGGTTACTACTACCAGTCAGTCACGGAGGGCTGAAGGCAGCAGTGCAAAGTGCACCCGACTGTTGAAATTTACCAAGAACTTGAGTGGTGTTTTGATGTTTGGCTTTTGACCAAACTTGTATAAGGAGTTTTGCCCTGACCTTACCATTGTTGTTTGTACATCACCTGACCTTGCCTGTTTTTCACTTTGCCTTTGGAATACTGTTTTGGATTTGTTTGCTTGCCATTAAACCACTATAAATATTATACACTTTTGCATTCTTCTACATCATCAACTCTAACAGTGTGTAGATTTTAAGGGAAAAGAGGGGCAGGGACAAAATGTCTTTTTGAAATCACAAAAAAAAATCTGATTTTGCACTCAGATGTAGTATGAATTCTAGTTATGAGGGGTTACTGGGTATTATTTTAATGTTTTAGAAGATCTTTTGTTTGTTTGATCATTTGTCACTGGTGTAAAGTGTCACGTAACTTAAGAACCTGTAAAAAAGGTAACCACAACACACAAATGGTTGAAAAACCAGTCAGATTATTTAAATTAGTTGGGCACTAACCTTAACAAAATGCAAAGCCATAAGGTTTCAAGACTATAGATTCATGTTTACATTCAAATTAATCAAGCCATGGGTTATCAAGGTGTATCAACAGAGAAGAGACCGGACAGTGAAAGTGATATGTATGGTAATGATGACTGTACCTTCTTCCTTTAACTGCTTTTGCATTTTTGTTCCATTGGACAAGAGTTTATGGGGTCATGATATAAACTTTTGAGCACCCAGTTCGTCTGGTTGTCTGCATTTGTGAGGATGATTTATTCTATGAATTAATAAAAACAATTACATGGAGCAAGCAAGACAAAAGACAGACTTCAAAATGGAAAAGCTGAGGTCAAACCAACATCCAAATGAAACTTTTGTCAACTGCCTTAGTTCTGTGGATACCGTTCATGTAATGCTTAATACTGTCCTCCTTTTCTTCAGTTTTCCTGCCACTTTTGTTGTTATTGTGAAGCTTCTGAGAAAAATCTACAAAACAAGGAGCTACTCGTCAGCCGAAATCTTACTTCTACAGATCAACTTCACTAACGCGAGCCTCTTCATCTTTAATTTACTACTTTTTTTGGATGTCATGGATGTTTATAGGTTCCCATTGAATCTTTATATGGTTTTATTTAACTCAACCTTAACAGCAAGGCCCATCTTCTTACTGGGCATCTGTGGGATCTTCTATTTAGCCATTGTTCATCCTGTGACCTACCTGACTGCCAAAACCTGGCACCATTGGGAGTGGCTGGTCATCACACTCGGCTGGCTCTACGCCTTGGCTGTAAACGTAGCCATTGGCATTTATGAAATCAACATTTTCCAACAAATGTTCACTCTGTTTTTCTATACCACTAATCTTCCAAGCATGATCTTCAACATCGCCACTCTGAGAGCCCTAGCTTCCAGCAGTCCTGGGAATAGTGGACAAACCCTCAACCCAGCCAAGAGAAAAGCCTTCCGGATAATTCTGGGAATCCTGGTGATGTTGCTGCTATATTACATTCCCAGAGTGTATTACCTCATCTATACTAGCCAAATACCAACAAACCAGCTGAAGTTTTTGTGCTATGAAAGTGGCCTGATGTTATCAGTAGCTCAGTTTTCTGAGTTTGCAATGCCTGTAATATTCCTGTACAGTGTACGTAAACTAAGAGTCTAATCTCTTGTGGATGCTTAATTATATTCATTTGTCAGTTTCGACACTGTTATAGTCAACCTCTAAAAAAGCATCTAAAGCAAATTGGCTGTAATTAGGAATAATTCAAGTGACATCCAGACCTGAATTGAGCAGCGTTAGAGTGACAACATATACTAATGAACACTTTTTATTTTTTCGTCTTTTGTTTTTTACATACTGTATCTTATTATAAGACCTCAAATTATGCATTGAATGATCTTATCTGGTTGGTCAAAAGGTGTTGATAATTCTTTTTTTTTTTTTTACTTTTCCTGTTTCTTGGTAATATCAGAAGCTGCATGTTACAGTATAAAAAAATTTTTGTACTGTAACTTCAAGAGCACAAGAAAAGAGAGGCTGGTGAGGGAATGACTTTTATAGGTGCAATAACATGGGTGATAATTCACAAAACTACACTAAACTTAAAATGCTTAAGTGGGTGATTTTAATTTGGTGGATTGTTGGTTGAGGAACCAAGCAGTGTCTGTGTGCATGTGCTCTTTTTGAAATGTGATCGACTTCTGTGTACAATTATTCTTTACTTATTAATGTTTAAATGTGAATCTTGATGCTTAAATTTTATTCATCATTTTTCTTCTCCTACACCTAAATATATTGCTTAATTATCTTACCCTTAAATATATTCACTTAAATATATTATATGCTATAACCATTCTCTTATTCTGTATCAAAAAATATATATATATTTTAAAATCTTCTTTCAAAATATGCCTGTGGAACAACCAATTATACAGACCATTAATTTACAACCAATTATAACAGACCCATGTGCGTTTTGTCCTGGCAGCAGCCCCACTCTTTTATGAAATGCTGTTAAAGACATTTCTAAAGACATTTAGCAAACATTTCCACACATTTTGAGTTTTTTACAGAAAGGTATTAAACCATCTTAAACTTGGTTCTGGAATTAGAGTGCCTTGTTCCACATTCAAAAACATTCTGGTGATCTATAATGGATGTAGCAATACAGTATGTGAGAAATGGGTTTAAACTGCCTTGGTCAAATGGATGTCAGCATAGTGGCTTAGTGGTTAGCACTGTGGCTTTGTGCCTCCAGGGTCTGGGTTCAATTTCTGCCTCAGGGTCTGTGTGCATGGAGCATGTTCTCCCCGTGCTTGTTGGGTTTCCTCCCCCAGTGAAAAAAAAAAAATACACTTTAGTGTATTACAAATATATTGAAATCCTCAATAATACACTGCTAATATACTAACAAAAAGTTGTACCATCAGTTAATATATAAAAAGTATACTAACATAATGCTTTTACCAAATTTTGGAATTAAACTTTAAATATACTTAAAAATTATTGTATTATAGTACACGTTCCAAAGATATATTATTGGAAAATATACTTTAAGTGAAAGCAGTGGCGGACTGGGACAATAATTCAGGCCGGGAATTTGACTCCACTCCCAGGCCATCTCTGCTGCTGCAGTCACCACCACCCTATTCATGTAATCTACTGGACTGATAAACTTGTAGGCGAACCCTATTATTGTAACAGGTAGACTACCAAATGCAATATAAATGAATAAAAAAATAACCCTTAACAACTCACTAGGAATACACCATTTATACTACCAAACCAATGACAAATAGAAAATTGGCTTTTTAAAAGAGATAATAAGAGACACATTCACATGTTGAAATTTTACATTTTATGTATTTTCAGTGCTCAACTCTAGTATACCAAATGTATCAAACACAAATAAACTTAACAAAACCTATGACAGCGTAAGTAACAGATAACAATGTTTACTCAATTATGGCATTATGTGGAACAGACCAGTAAGAGTAAACAGTAAGTAATTAGCACTACTAGTACACCGGCTTTCACTGTCTCCTTCATCTTTCCCTGAATCCTTCTCTCTCTCACTCTGCACATCTAGTTGCTCTGCAATATGAAATAAGCGTGTTCAATAATCTGTATTTATAATTGTGCAGCCATCAGTTGTATGTCCCCAAAATTACAGTCCTACTACTGATCTTATAAATCATAAAAAGCACATGTTGTTTAAAAAGTATAGCCTGCTACCTGCATGTTTAGTTTTGCTTATCTTAAACTTTACCTGAAGGTTCCTGCTCTGACTCTAACGCTGGACTGTCCACCACCTCTACTGTAGCTCAACAGCAGGAGCATTTGCAGCACTAGTGCTACTGCTGCTTCCTTCCTCACCTTTTCTAAATAAATAAATAAACAAACAAACATTGTAGGCTGCATATTGTAGAACAGAAATAAAAAATCAAAATAACTAATACTGTATTCTTTTCCATACCATCTACTTGATTTATTATTTAAAACAATTTGACCCACTAACACTATTCTGTCTACTTTTTATTCATTTTTATTTATTATATTAAAAATATGCTACATGTAGACGAGACTTGACACAGCACAGCAGCACTTACATATTGTTGCTCATTTGTTGGTTTAATTTTAACTATTGTGATTATCTAAGTGATTTGGATGAAAGTGTTCGTCTGCCAAATTATTATAAATATAATGTAAATGTAATCTTGACCGACCTGTTCCCTTACTGGCGAACATGGCTGGGATTTTGCAGCAGCTTGCTGCGTCTGCGGCCGGGGCTTTTTTCCTTTTTATACGCTCTCTCTCTCTCTCTCTCTCTCTCTCTCTCTCTCTCTGCTCCTCCTTTGCGTTTACGCTCCATTTTTTGAACGATTTAGTCAGACATACCCTGTCTCTGGACATAGCCAGATATTAGGCAGTGCGTCGCTGACGTTGGGTCATGTGGGCGGTCATGTGGGGGTGTAATTTTCCCTCCTGATCTTATAATCTTCCCTTTCCATTGCATGATTCGTAGATTGAGAGATCCGTCAATTAATTAGTAGTTGCACACCAGCCTGTCACATGCCAGGCTGATCGTCTGCACAGCGGGAAATGTCCCGGTGCTCCCGATGGTCAGTCCGCCCCTGAGTGAAAGGCTGGTCTAATTTCCAATGTATACTTATTTAAACTTGTTTTTCAATATATTTTTGGTATATTTAAAAAAAATATGCTCGAAATAATCATTGTACAAATGTACAGAAAGTATACATTAGAATACAAATTTTAATATACGGTAGTCTCAGTATATTATCAGTTAAATGTAAATGTACTTATTAATATGTACTTATATGTAGTGCACTACTCCCTCGCGCGCGCGATCTCAAACTCGTTCCTGCGCGCTCAAAATCACTTTTGCCGTTCAAGATAATTTATGTTTTTACTCTCTCACTCTTCTGTCCGCTCACTGTCATAAAGCGACACACAAACTGCAGCAGTGTTGTAAACTTTGCGACTATTCCAGCCAACCGGAGACTAGACAGCGCCCCACCAGCCAATCAGAGCTGGAGGCGGGCAGATTCGGACTGTCCGTTCTCTGATTGGCTCCCCAGTTCTCCACTTCTAGTTTGAATTAACGGCTGAAGCTGCATCATCGCGTGCGTTAGTTCGTATCGTTATTATTTTATTTTCAACGGCATAAGGTAAATTTAACGGTTTTAAATTAAGTACATACTTTAATCTATAGTTTATATTGTCTAATGTGTTGTGTACTTTGCTTGTGGTATAATGGCTCTGTAGCTCTCGGCCTGTTTTCAGTCTCTGTGTAACAGAATCAACACACCAGGTTTAAACTAATACTGTACCTGTAGAGTCTAATACTAATGTCTGTCTGTGTTCACACACCAGGTTTAAACTAATACTGTACCTGTAGATTCTAATACTAATGTCTGTCTGTGTTCACACACCAGTTTATATTTTAGTTTGTGTGTTTGTAAAACAACCTGACTTTTGTTGAACACAAATAAACTATAGTAGTGCTTTTTTGTAACCTTATGCAAATTAAATCTGTTGAACTCATGAATAAAATCTGCCTGTACTATTAATATACTCATAGTACATTAATCATGTATTTGTAATACAGTAAAAATAGCTGTAATGTACTTATAATACATTAAATATATACTTAAATTGTATTAATAATACTGTCAGGTATGTACGTTAGTACACACACAGCCATATACTTTAAGTGTACTAAAGTATACTTAAAGTTGTTCCACTTTAACACATAAAAGTATACTTAATACACTTAAAATTGTGCTTTTGTACAATTTAATTACAACTTAAATACACTTAGTACAAAATTAGTTGTTCCAAAATAGCAAACTTCAAGTATACTAGTCATTAGTCTGGAGCAAGTACATTTAAGTATGCTTTGGCACGCTAGGATTTAATATACTTAGCATACTTTTTTTTTTACTTGAGTCCACAGTCCAATGACATGCAGATTAGGCTAATTGGCGTTCCCAAATTGCCTGTAGTGTGTGAATGTTGACCAGAGGTCTTACCACGGTAGTAAAAATAGGAATAAATACAATGGTCACCATTGGCCTCCGTAGTCCCTAGTTGGACTTCAGAGGTTCCTAGATGAATGAATAGCTCAAATAAATGAAGCAGTGCTGTACTGGAGATTAATTTTCAACCTGTAATTTCACATCTACAGCCAGGGGGGGAAAAAGCCCTGAAAATCTTCTGACTTTCATTAACCTTTAGTGTTCTCAACTACCAGTGGCTGACCTACAGTATTTAGCAAATGACATCAAAAGCAGCACACTGTAAACAAAGCTCGCTTTTGTAGAAGCAGAAATACTAGCTTTAGATCAGTTAATATACTGTATAATAGTAATGTGGTTACATTAGAACATAAGAGTTATCGCTAATGTTAGCCAGCTAGTTTGTGACAAAGATACTCACAATGGTGAACTCCTGTACTGTAATTTCAGGCTCATGTATTACAGAAAATTTTGCTTAAATAAAACTGTAGCAACAGGCAACATTTTGCGCAAAATATTTTCCAGTTTTGTTCCTCAAACAACATTTTATTATTATGACTTGTACATTATCACCTAATACCATGTCAATGCACTAAAATTGACTTGGCTGTAGGTTTTTGTCAGTAGCTATCGATATGCCTACAGAAAGTATCACTTAAAATGTACTTTAAGTACAAAAGTACAATTACTGCACACAGACTACTGTAAGTACCGACTAAGTTTCTGATAAACTGTATTTTAAAGAATTTTAAACGCAATTTAAATGTATGCTTCCTATCTATATTCTATCTATTTTCTATCTATGTATCCTAGCGTGCCAAAGCATACTTAAATGTACTTGCTCCAGACTAATGACTAGTATACTTGAAGTTTGCTATTTTGGAACAACTAATTTTGTACTAAGTGTATTTAAGGTGTAATTAAATTGTACAAAAGCACTATTTTAAGTGTATTAAGTATACTTTTGTGTGCTAAAGTGGAACAACTTTAAGTATACTTAGTACACTTAAAGTATATGGCTGTGTGTGTACTAACGTACATACCTGACAGTAATTAATACAATTTAAGTATATGTTTAATGTATTATAAGTACATTACAGCTATTTTTACTGTATTACAAATACATGATTAATATACTAAGAGTATATTCTTATTGCAGCAGTAGCATGCTGTTATACTTCTAGCCAATTACAAATACTAAAAAAGTACACTTTGTGGTTAATACAAATATACTTTATTGTATCATACAGTACACACAACCTTCTATAATACTGTATTGCAAATGTATTACCAGTACACTAAAGGTGTTTAGGATCATTTACAAATGCTAAATGTATTTTCTACATTATAACATGTTTTTGAAAAGCATTACATCAGTAATTATGAGGCAGATTTTATTCATGAGTTCAACAGATTTAATTTGCACAAGGTTTCAAAAAAGCACTACTATAGTTTATTTGTGATCAACAAAAGTCAGGTTGTCTCACAAACACACAAACTAAAATATAAACCTGGTGTGTGAACACAGACAGACATTAGTATTAGAATCTACAGGTACAGTATTAGTTTAAACCTGGATAAATACAGTGGCTTGCAAAAGTATTCGCCCCCCTTGAACTTTTCCCCATTTTGTCACATTACAGCCACAAACATGAATCAATTTTATTGGAATTCCACGTGAAAGACCAATACAAAGTGGTGTACACGTGAGAAGTGGAACGAAAAGCCTACATGATTCCAAACATTTTTTACAAATAAATAACTGCAAAGTGGGGTGTGCGTAATTATTCGGACACATTATTTGGTCTGAGTGCAGTCAGTTGCCCATAGACATTGCCTAATGAATAAATAATGCATAAATTTGTATGCTGAGGAACCACTGTTCCATTTATTAAAAGTGGAAAACCAGTCATGTTGAAAATAGTGACTGGTGACATTTTGCACTTATATTTTAATGACTAGGAAGGTGGAGTTTTTGAATGGAAACTCTCGGCACCGGTTTGTTTGGTTGCACAGAAGAAGAAAGATCTATGAACAATTAACAGTACTACTTTAAAAAAACAATAACAGACTTCAAAATGGATAATCTAATGCTAAACCAACACCAAAGTTTGGCTCTATATACCCCTATCCGCCTTACAAAACCTTTTGTTTGGTGAATACTTTTCTATTTTTTAAGATGACTATTATTGTTATTATGAAACTTTTGACCCAATTATATGAAACACGGAGCTTCTCATCAGCTAAAATATTAATTAATTCATTCATTTTCTATACCGCTTAATCCTGTGTTCAGGGTCGCGGGGGACCTGGAGCCTATCCCAGGAGACTTCGGGCACTAGGCAGGGTACACCAATCCAATCCATCGCAGGGCACACACACACTCACACACCCAATCATACACTACGGGCAATTTAGGAACGCCAATTAGCCTAACCTGCATATCTTTGGACTGTGGGAGGAAACCGGAGTACCCGGAGGAAACCCACCAAGCACAGGGAGAACATGCAAACTCCGCACACAGAGACGGGAATCGAGCCTGGCCGGGGAATCGAACCCAGACCCTGGAGGTGCAAGGCGACAGTGCTAACCACTACACCACCGCGCCGCCAGCTAAAATATTCCCCCCGCAAATCAAATATAATGATGAAAGTAAATCTGTAAACTAAAAAGTGCATCCAATAGTTTTACTACAAATTCAACCTAGTGCACTTTATTTTATTAATTTCAATATTACACCTGGTCATCTTTGTAACATGACTGCTCTTGTCATGTGTGTATTTTTGTGGGGACTGTATTTCTTTTTAATGGGCAGTAGTTCGTTCCCATAATCAAATGAAGTGCTATGTAATTTGAGGATCTGCGACACTCAAACCCAAGGAAAAACTAATATGCATTTGGCTGACAAATGGACGTCATGTAAATTTTACACACCTGTCATTGTTTGCGCATGAAATCAAAACCCCTGACCGTGACAATTTGACACTGTATATTTCGAAAATGTCTGATGTCTTGCGAATTTCTACCTGTAAAGCAAAGATTTTACAACAAAATCTGTCTTTGCATTTAAAGCATTTTCAGCATCCGAACGTATTTACGTTGTAATGTACTGTACATCTGCTTCCACGTACTTCCGGTAGCATCTTTTTTTTTTTTTTTTTTTTTTTTTTTGCACTTTGTGTAAGGTTCAGTGTAAATATAGCATCATGGGTCCCAAGAATGCATGTAACGCTCGTAATAATTGGTTAACTAAGATTACACAAACACGGGGCTTTTATCCCGACTGTTGGTGTTAACAAAACCCAAGAACACGAAAACAACCTTTAATATACCAAACCCAAATGTGTATTATACAAAACAGACACAGGAGTGCACAAAATACGGCTATTTAGATGTATAGTCCCAAGTAGTCTATACTGTGTGAGTGTGTGCGTCTGGAGGTGCGGGAATATTGTAATGTATCTACTGTACCTCACCGGGTTTATGAGTTAATCTAGTGCTGACCGAATAGTGAGTAATTCTTATACAGTATATCCGCAAAGGAAGGATTGACTTTTAACCTCCTAGTGTCACCAGTATTCCCCTCGCGATTTGGAGAGAAATTCTCATAAGAGTAAAAACGCAGAACCAAAAGCCAACTGGCTGGTGCCAAGAGGAATCATAGATTAATATTAAGTGATGTTTAATGTCAATTTCATATTTTACTAAATGTTTTGATGTTGAAATTGGTAATATTGGTTATATTTTTGGGTGGCTGGAACGAATTATTGACATTATTTCCTAAACGATATGAAATTTGACTTTAAGAACTCGCCTCCGGAACCAATGTAAATCATCCATATAAGTCATTAGTAGTCACTCATTAAAAGTGGAAAACCAGTCATGTTGAAAATAGTGACTGGTGACATTTTGCACTTATATTTTAATGACTAGGAAGGTGGAGTTTTTGAATGGAAACTCTCGGCACCGGTTTGTTTGGTTGCACAGAAGAAGAAAGAACTATGAACAATTAACAGTACTACTTTAAATACAATTATATGAAACACGGAGCTTCTCATCAGCTAAAATATTAATTCGTTCATTCATTTTCTATACCGCTTAATCCTGTGTTCAGGGTCGCGGGGGACCTGGAGCCTATCCCAGGAGACTTTGGGCACTAGGCGGGGTACACCCTGGACAGGGTGCCAATCCATCGCAGACACACACACACACACACACCCAATCACAAACTACGGGCAATTTTAGGAACACCAATTAGCCTAATCTGCATATCTTTTGGACTGTGGGAGGAACTCCATCTACACAGAGACGGGAATCGATCCTGGCCGGGGAATCGAACCCGGACCCTGGAGGTGCAAGGCGACAGTGCTACCCACTACACCACCGTGCCGCCAGCTAAAATATTCCCCCCGCAAATCAAATATAATGATGAAAGTAAATCTGTAAACTAAAAAGTGCATCCAATAGTTTTACTACAAATTCAACCTAGTGCACTTTATTTTATTAATTTCACCTGCAGTACGCTGTGTTAAAATATTGCACCTGGTCATCTTTGTAACCTGACTGCTCTTGTCATGTGTGTGTTTTTGTGGGACTGTATTTTTTCTTAATGGGCAGTAGTTCGTTCCCATAATCAAATGAAGTGCTATGTAATTTGAGGATCTGCGACACTCAAACCCAAGGAAAAACTAATATGCATTTGGCTGACAAATGGACATCATGTAAATTTTACACACCTGTCATTGTTTGTGCATGAAATCAAAACCCTGACCGTGACAATTTGACACTGTATGTTTACCTTAATTCAAATCAATCAAGCAATAGTGCGTTAATACGACACAGTAAAGAATGGATTAAACCAAAGTGACTAATTAATGATAGTTCTACTGCATGGAGAATAACATGCTTTAAATAAAAAAATTTTCCCTTTTTTTGTATTTATATTTTAATAAGCAAGCATTGTTGGGTTTTTCAGAGCCATGAAATAAAACTTGTGTGCCACAGTATATCTGGTCACATGCTGTTGTAAAGATGAAAGGTTTAATCAATAGAAAATTACTCGGCTTGCTAAAAACTAGACAAGGTACTAGATGGCATAGACCACAATGATGAAGATATACTTGTGTCCCTGGACATATAAAAAGGATTTTTTGTTTGTCCGTATAGACCTCAGTAAGAACAATCTGACATTGATAAAAACAAGGAATTTATTATCAACATAAATCATGCTCTCATAATACTTTTCTAACATGCACTGTCTTTCTTGACATATAAAGCAAGAAAAAAAGTATCTAAGCATTTTAGCATTGAATGGTTTTCTGCATCATATTGTCATAAAATATGATTTGATCTCCATCTCAAGTCAAGAGTATATTGACAAAAAATGTGCCTAAAATAATAACACAAAAAATTCAGATCTTTCATGTCTTCATTGAACATACTTGTTCAACATTCATTCATTCATCTTCTATACCGCTTTATCCTGTATTTAGGGTCACGGGGACCTGGAGCCTATCCCAGGAGACTCTGGGCACGAGGCGGGGTACACCCTGGACAGCGTGCTAATCCATCACAGAGCACACACACACACACACACTCATTCACACGCTATGGTCAATTTAGGAACGCCAATTAGCCTAATCTGCATATCTTTGGACTGTGGGAGGAAACCGGAGTACCCGGAGGAAACCCACCAAGCACGGTGAGAACATGCAAACTCCATGCACACAGAGACGGGAATCGAGCCTGGCCGGGAATCGAACCCGGACCCTGGAGGGGCAAGGCGACAGTGCTAACCACTACACCACCGTGCCGCCTGTTCAACATTCAAAATGATAATAAGAAAATAAAAAAATAAATAAAAGTAAGTTAACCCTTGGCAGCAATAACCTCAACCAGGCGATTCCTGTAGCTGTGGATCAGAGCTGCACATCGTTCAGGAGAAATTTTAGTCCATTCTTCTGGGTAGGATCTGCTTTAGCTCTGTAATATGCTTTGGACGTCTCATGCGTGTGACTCTCTTCAAGTCATTCTACAGCATCTCTATTGGGTTGAGGTCTGGGCTTTGGCAAATTTAGTTCCCCTGAAGCCATTCTATTGTGGACGTTCTCCGGTGTTTTGGGTCTTTGACCTGTTGCATCACCCAACTTTTACAGCGAACTTTTTCAAATATGACTTTTCTCACCTTGTTCTTTATCAACCTTCCTACAACCATCTTCTTCAACATCACCATGCTGAAGGTCCTGTCTGAAGGCTGAAGTTTGTTCATTTCCCATAATCAAATAAAATGCTATGTAATTTGAGAATCTGCAAAAAATACAAATACAAGGCTGACAGACCAGTCAGATATTATTTAAATAGTTGTTTGCACAATAAATCCAAATCCTTGAGGTCTTTATGCTGTAAATTCATTGTTTTTATTTAAATTAATAAAGCCACATGTGATTAAGGTGCCACAGCAAAGTAGAGATGGGCCAGTGATGATGAAATCAGCAAAAATGACAATTCTAACAAATGTAACTTATTTTATCAGCTGTTTTTGCATCTGTATTTTACTGGACAAACGGGGGTGGGGATTCGTGGGGTCATTAAATAAAAAGTTTTGCACCTGGATTGTCTGGTTGTGTGCATTTGTGAACAGTTGAACAGTGTGTGAGTGAATAATCAGGACTTCAAGAATTAACTGAGATAAAAGTCTTCAAAATGGATAACCTAACTCTAAACCAATCATCAAATGGAATATACTGCAACGGTGTGAACACCATTCATGAAGTGATGAATTCTATCCTCCTTTTTTTCAGTTTTCCTGCCACCTTTGTTGTTATTGTGAAACTCCTGATCAGAATATATAAAGCAAAACGCTTCTCATCAGCTGAAATCTTCCTCCTACAGATCAACTTTGCGAACGTGAGCCTGTTCATCTTTGATTTGCTGCTTTTTTTAGACGTTGTACGGGTCAACATATCTTTGACTCCTCTCATGATTTTCTTCAGCCCAACTTTAACAGCAAGGCCCATCTTCTTACTCGGCATCTGTGGGATCTTCTATATAGCCATCGTTCATCCAGTGACCTACCTGACTGCCAAAACCTGGCGCCACTGGGAGTGGCTGGTCATCGCATTCGGCTGGCTCTACGCCTTGGCTGTAAATGTAACCATTATATTTTATAGACTTAACATTTTTCAACAACTATTCACTGTGTTTTTCTATAACACCATTCTTCCCAGCATGTTCTTTAACATCGCCACACTGAGAGCCCTGTCTTCCAGCGGTCCTGAAAATTCTGGACAAACCCTCAACCCGGCCAAGAGAAAAGCCTTCCGGATCATTCTGGGCATCCTGGTGATGTTACTGCTGTACTACATTCCCAGAGTGTATTACCTCATCTATCCTTACATAGTACCAATGGACATACCAAGGTTTATTTGTTCTGAGGGAGGAGTGATTATGTTCCTGCCTAAGGTTTCTGAGATTGCAATGCCCGTCATATTCCTGTACAGTTTACGTAAACTAAGTGTGTAATCTTACATAGGCTCCCAGTAGACGACAGCTGAGTCAGTTCGTAAATAAGTGGTTGTCAGTCAACAAAAGCATGGATAACAAATTGGCTGAAATTAGAATTAGTCATGCTAACATCCGGACCTGAATGGAGTAGACCTGAGTATTTGCATCAACGCATAGAAGATAGATTTTATTATACCACAGCACGACTGAATTCGCTAATCTGATGGTAAGAAGATAAATTTTCTTTAACAGCAGCTTGGACAGTAATCTAGCTATAAATTACAGTTTTACATTCATTATTTCGTTTCTTTCTGTAGTAACAAATAACATGGGGACTTGTATGACGTACAGTATGTTCCACTTAATCTAAGTATAATAAAAAAAATCAAATAATAAAAACTCATTCAGCAAAGCAGAAGTCAATCCTTGTTTAAAACCATAACACCAACCATAGAAGTCACTATTTTAAGAAACCAACATTACAGTTAATGTTATCGCTCAAAAGTTTGGGTTCACTTTTAAACCCCATGCTCGTTGCTGATTTTTTATTACTTTCTACACTGTAAAACAATACTGAAGGCATCCAAAATACAGAATGATCACATTTGAACAGTTGCTATTGAGATGTATCTGCTACTGATGTACAGTATCTCACACTTTGTTGATCTCTAAATCCTTCATAACGCCTCTAATCTGAGGTGCTGGTTGTTAATTGTTGATTTCTGAGGCTGGTGACTCTAAATGAACGTCTCCTCTGCAGCAGAGGTAGGTTTTGGTCTTGCTTTCCTGGAAAGGTCTTCATGAGAGCCAGGTTCATCCTGGTGCTTGATGGGTTTTGCAAACGAACTTGACACACAATACTGTTCCTGCAAGGACTATTCCAGAAAGGCTGACCTCCGTAATTACCTAATTCCATAGGTGTTATTTTCTGAGTTTTGAATTCCCCAGTATTGTTGTAAAATGTAATAATAATAATTTGCAAGTGATCCCAAACCTTTGAGTGGTTGTGTACAGTATATACCTATGGTTTGGTCATAAATGTAGCCACTAATATTGTACAAATCTGACTTTTCTCACTCTTCGTTGTTCCTCATCAATCAATCTTCAACATCCCCAAGCTGAAGGTCCTGTCTTATAGCAAAGTTGTAAGTATTCACTCAACCTGCTCAAGCAAAACCCTTCTGCTTTAATAATGAGCATCCTGGTAGTTTTGCTGGTGTACTTTCAGCCTGACGCATACTTCTACATCTACTGTATGTTTTCCATCATAATAAATGATATGATTAATGCTATAACATTGATGTAGAAGCCTTCATGTAATTTTTTATACATCTAGAAGAAACAGGGCTACAATTTTGTAGTAATGTTTTTTAATACACAATCAAGCACATATGTTGGTTTAAAAACTTTGTACAGTATATAAAACACTATTTACATAAACAGTTCTTTTCTTTCTTAGCTCTTGAGTTCTCTTAAAACTGAAATTGTTAAATATTTTCAGACCTCAAACAATAAATGGAACAAATTGTATGTTCAAAGAGACTGTGAGTGAAATCTACAGTACAGTATGAAAACTCTTAACTGTTTTCTTATTTACTCAGAAAAGACCCAAGGATGACTGCCGAAGAAAATCACAAAATTACAAGACAAATAGGATAATTGAGAGGTGCTTAGAGACGTGTGGTATAAAAAATACTTACATAGTTGTATATCATTTTTTTTAATATACACTGACAATATTGGTTTGTGATACTTTTAATTTGAATCAAATGTTTTATTATTTGAATTCCAGTTGTGTTGCATTGGGTTAAATGTTTTAACACTAGTGCGCTTAACATCAGAGAATTTTATATGCCTGAACCTCATTTACGATAATCAAATAAAATGCCATGTAACTTAAGAACCTGTGAAAATGTAACCACAACACAACCTGAAGCACGTACATGACTGACAGACCAGACCAGTCAGACATTATTTGAATTATTGTTTCCATATCAAATACAAATACATCCGTCTAGACTATATATATTCATTTTTTATTCAAATAAATCAAGCTGCAGCTCATTAATATGCCAAAGCAGAGGAGAGACAGGACAGTGATGATGATATCACTGATAATGACAGTTCTATTGAATGTAACTTCTTTCATTGGCTATACTTAATTAGACAAGACAAATGTGGATTTCTGAAATTAATTTCCAGTGCCCTGTTCGTCTGGTTGTCTGCGCATATGAAGATCAACATTCTATAAATGAATAAAAAAGACTACGCGGGCTGAGCGAGATAGAAGACTGACTTCAAAATGGATAACCTGACGCTAAACCAACAGCAGAATGAAACTTCGAGCTCCTGCAGTGATGTTATGGACACCATCCACGAAGCAGTAAATACCTTCATCCTGTTCTTCAGCATTCCCACCACCTTTGTTGTTATTGCGAAACTTCTGATAAGAATATATAAAGCAAGGAGCTTCTCGTCGGCCGAAATCTTCCTTCTACAAATTAACTTAGCTAACGTGTGCCTCTTCATTGTTAATTTGCTGCGTTTTCTGGATATGGTGCAGGCTATTAGCTTATCTATGACACTTTTCACGGTTTTCTACAGCCCAACCTTAACAGCAAGGCCCATCTTCCTGTTCTTCCTCTGTGGGATCTTCTATGTGGCCATCGTTCATCCAGTGACCTACTTGACTGCCAAAACCTGGCGCCATTGGGAGTGGCTGGTCATCACGCTTGCCTGGCTCTACGCCTTGGGCATAAATGTAGCTGTTATTGTTTATGAAATTAACATTTTTTCAATAATCTACATTTTGTTTTTCTATAACACCCTTCTTCCCAGCATGTTCTTCAACATCGCCACTCTGAGAGCTCTGTCTTCAAGCGGTCCTGAAAATAGTGGACAACCCCTCAACCCGGCCAAGAAAAAAGCCTTGCGGATCATTACAGGCATCCTGGTGATGTTGCTCGTATACTACTTTCCTAGAGTGTTGTACTACACCTATCCTTACGTAGCACCACCGGCATATGTGGAGACGTTTATGTGCGTTGCAGGCCCAGTGATTATGTACCTGCCAAAATTTTCTGAGGTTGTAATGCCTGTAATATTCCTGTACAGTGTACGTAAACTGGAAGTAGACTAACGAAGCGTAAACGATGCTGGATAATTTCCCTTAACATGTACTTGGACAATAGTCCAGTTACAAATCATTGTTTTAACAACAATGATAATCATTTATCTATATATATAGACTTATAATAAATAAATGTAACATGTAATTTATCAAACTTATACTAATTGCTATAGTGAAGTTTGACTTTTATTGTTGCTACTGTATAGCATGAGGTAACTTTAACAACATGAAGTCTAATTTTAGCTGGTTAAAATGTTATGTTTTTTTTTTTTTTTTACTTTCCAATTGTTGGCAAATTGCGATATAGTGAGGATTCTGAATTTAGATTAAATTATTTAGAATTCGCTGTTATCAAAAAGTAATTAGTTGTATGAATTATTACTCGTAAATGTTTCAATGTAAATGTATATGTTTATATATTTATCTTGCCTAATCTTTGATATACACTACCGTTCAAAAGTTTTAGAACACTTTCTAACTCCATGATGGTTCCCGATGTTTATTTCTTTCTACATTGTAAAGTTTTGCTGAAGGCGTCCAAAAACTGCATGAATCTCCTTTGAACAGTTGATATTGAGATGTTTCTGCTACTTCTGCTCTGTAAAGACTTCATAACGCCTCTAATCTGAGCTGCTGTTAATTGGTCATTTTTCAGGCTGATAACTCTAAATGAACTTCTCGTCTGCAGCAGAGGTAGGTTTTGGTCTCGTCCTCCTGGGACGGCCTTCATGAGAGACAGTTTCATTATGGTGCTGGACGGATTTTGCAAATGCACTTGACACAATACTGTTCTTGCAGGAACTATTACAGAAAGGCCGACCTAATTCCAATATGTGTTATTTTATAGTTTTGAAATCACCAGTATTGTTGTAGAATGTAGAAAATAAATCACTAAACAAAAACAAAGAAATTTGCAAGTGACCCCAAACTTTTGAACGGTAGTGTAGATATATTTCATCTGGTGAAAATTAAATTTTTATGTTCTTTTTTTTTTTTCGAAATTATTTCTGTTATATATACATCCAGTTACTTTGCAACTTAACACTTACTGTGAACATAGTTTTATATATATATATATATATATATATATATATATATATATATATATATATATATATATATATATATATATATGCAATGTACTACATGGTTGAATCTATAACTGACCATGATTGATGACCATGCTGATCACTGTAATGAAAAGTAATATGTTTTACAGTTATCACTTTTGTAAGCTTTGTGGCTAGTGCTTTTCAATGTTGCATGTAATATATGTCTTTTTTAAATTATTATTATTTTAATTATATTGTATTTTTTGGGGGGGGTGAGGCTACTATTTATTGGGGAATAAGGAAAAAAATATAATTTCAATAAAAAGGTTTTGTTTGCTATTCTGCCAAGGTCCTATGCAAAGAACGTTCAGCACATCTGGAACGCCTGTAAATTGTGGGTCTTCCAAACATTTCTCATTATCAGCATGGTTGCATATCAAAATGTGCTGGTAGAAATCTTAGATTACTGTAACCATGTTTGTGCACTCAGTTATGTGTTTTGCCATCTAATGACTTGTCCCACTCTACACCCTACAAGTTTCCTTCCTCAGTCTCTCCCTTCCCTCAGGTTAAAAACAAAGAGGTCAACCTTGATAGCACTCTTTCATTCAAGTCCCATATTGACAGTGTCTGAAGATCATGTTTCTTCTAGCGCTGTAACATTTCTTGTCTCTGCACATTCCTCATCCCACAAAGCATTGTGCCACTCTTGCTATACATGTACTGGTCACCTCCTGCACTGACTACAGTAACTCATTTTTAACTTTTCTACCTCAAAATCTCCTCCATAATCTTCAACTTACCCAGAATTCCCTTCAACAACTGGTTTCCTATCAAAAGCACTTGCTACCTTAGCACTTATTCCACATATTGCCACATATTTCCCTTGATGCCATGGAGATAAGTTGTCCAACGGCACAGCTTAATTAAATTCTTTAATCTGGGTGGTCAGAAGGTGTTAATTAATTTCCTTTAACAGCAGCTCAGTAATTTATAATTGTCAATGAAAATGATTTAATGTTATTCATCATTTCTAATCTTGCATGTATATACAGTATATTTCATTTCATGCATTTTTCTTCCTGAAATATCTATGTGGAATTCACAACAAAAGTGCATTGAATTCCGTCAGACATCTTTTCCACTTGTGCTTTTCTGTTTGTGGTTCATATCAGGGGTGATGGGCAGGTGGTAGTAGATGTATTTATAGTTAAAAATAAAATAAAAAGGGTCTGTTTTTGTCTTTTCAACTATATATGAGAATATAAGTAAATTTCAATAGTTTTTTTACACTTAAAAGATTCATATTGTCAAAAAATTAGGGTTAACCTAAGTAAGCACAAAATGCAGTTTTTAAATGATGCTTTCATTTATCAAGCGAAATACGCTGTCCAAACCTGCCTGGCCATACGTCAAAAAATGTCCCCCCTTTCCCCATCTTACAACAGCGTGCTTTTAGATCTAAAAGTACAACAGGATCTAAATAAATTCAAGAAATGAGAAGAAGTAAAGTCTTATCTTTATCAGTAAAGAACTTAATCAGCCATAATGACTTCTGACAGGTTAAGTGAGTTGCACTTATCACCAACTGTACACCAGTAAACAGGTGATAGGATTTTGGGCATGACTGCAGAGACTTGAGGCCAGCCTGTCTGGTCTGATCCACCAAGAAGTCAGTGCAGCATCAGTGTGTTAATTCAACACTGAGAATTGTTTTGAGTGAGAGCCTACTATGGTCATCTTTACATTCTCTTGAAGGTGTGGAGACAAGTCTCACTGTGATCTTAGCAATGAGCTTGGGAATGAGGTGATGCGACAGTGATCAGGCCACAGTCCCATTTGACTGACGTCTGCTCAACAGCTTCTGGTGGAGACTAAAAGATCACAGGCCAGTTCCTGGGCTGATGCTTGTTGTTTTACGAGATGCTGTGGTAATTCGTCCATCTCGTTTGATGAGTTATCCATGCCCACACTCACTAATAGCGCTCCAATAGAGCCTATTGATTGTGTAAGCTACGTGATTGTGTAGGCTAATTGTGAAGGCAGATCTACAGATGGTTTTATCATGACAAAATGAGGGTAAGCAACCTAGTGGCCTCTGGCATAATGTGAATTCTGATTGCTTTACATTATGTAACCAGGTAATCTATATAACATTGCTGCTCTCCTCATCTTTAAAAAGCATTTTTACTGAGCAGAAATGCAGCTTCCATATGAAGAGCTACAGTATGTACAGTAATGCAACACCTGCTACATTTTAACTGTAAGAAATTCTAATACCATGGTATAAAGCACGCAGTGAGCAGAGGTGGAAAGAGTAATAAAATTTTGTATTCAAGTACAAGTACTGTTACTTCAGTGAAATTTTACTTAAGTACAAGTAAAGTTACCATTATAAAAATCTACTCAAGTAAAAGTAAAAAGTAGCTCATTAAAAAATTTACTCAGAGTAAAAATTACCAAGTTACTTTTTTATTTTTATTTTTTTAACAGCGGGGTGGGATGAGGCATTCTAGCGTAGTTCAAAAAAGATGAGCAGATATAAATCTCAAACTAGTTGTTTTTAACTGAAGGAACACCTTTGCATAATAAAGCTGTTGTCTTTCTTGTGCTTGAAAATCAAAGTGGTCACTTAAATATGGTGTTACGTCCCAGTCTAGGGCCATACAGCAAAAGAATGGTTCAGGGTTCTATTTTAAACTGTATGGAAATGGTGGTATATGGCAGAAAGAACTAGATCCAATCATTAACTGATGAAATAATGAGGTTTGTATATATACACACACACACACACACACACACAAAATGGTATTTATATTTAGTAGCTAGATTACCTGCAAAAAAAAAAAAACACACACACACAAACAAAAATACAGGTAGCTTCCCGGACTCCCTAAACCAAAAACAATTAAATTATCTACAAATATATACAAAGATCAACCAAACCAAAGGGACAAAGCAATAATCAAATGTAATTGGAGGCAAAAAGTAAAAACCGGAATACACAACCAAATATCAAAACACCAAAATCACAACCTCTTTCATCTTTCCCGCGTCTCTCTCCGGTTTATACTGTACATGGTCGCGCTAGTCGATGACGTCACTCTCAGGGCGGAAGCGGCCGTGTGGAAGGTCAGGTGATGCCGATGTCAGAAAACCTGGAGTGGAGTCTGGAGCGGCGCGCGACCAGGACATGATACACACACGCGAGCGCAACTGAGCATTTATACAAAGCATAATATTTTTATTATTTTATCATTTTCATTCATTAATTTTTTACTCAGTAGCGAATATGATTTAAATGTAGCGAATTACAATACTTCAAACAAACCGTACTTAAGTAAAAGTAAAATTACAGATTTTTAAAACTACTTTAAAAAGTAGAAATACACAAAAAAACTACTCAATTACAGTAACGCGAGTAAATGTAATCCGTTACTTTCCACCTCTGGCAGTGAGGACAACTTCTTGTAACTGAGGTTACTGTATAGATACTGTACTTTTACGGACAAGATTTCCTGTTTTCTCACTATTGCTCATTTTCTCATCAATTACATACATGTCTGCTCTGTAAAACTTTTCAGTGATTTTCTACAGCATGCATTTTATGAAAAGACATTGTCTTCTTACTCACCATCTTCATGATATTCTACATAATTAGTTAATCCATTGGTACCAATAAGATTGACTGATCACCACCACTCACCATACCGAATCAGTGCCAGGCCATAAATTTAGCCATTAACTTTTTAAAAAATCTGACTTTCTCACTGAGTTATACTTAATCCCTATAAACAATCTAAAGCAAGTAGCACTAGAACAGACCTCTTCACCATCTTTTTTGTGTTTATGTTCTTTATGGATCTCTTATCCATATTTTCTCATGTATTTTCCTTGACACTTTGGATATTATAGCACAGCACAAGTAAATTGTCTAATCTGGTTGGTGAGAAGTTGTTGATTAAGCAGCTCAGACACTAGTGGCGATACACTTTACAGTTGTATTAATGATCTTGTTCTTGTTTCTAACCCACACAAGGACCTGTATGATGAATTCTCCACATAATCAAATACTATTAATAAATACATGAACACATAGCAGGGTGGCATGGTGGCATACTGGTTAGCACTGTGGCCTCGTACCTCCAGGGTCGATGGTTTGATTCCTGCCTCAGGTCTGTGCACATCTAAAGACATACAAATTAAGCTAACTGGTATTCCCAAGTTGCCTGGAGTGCGTGTGTTCCTTTGATGGATTGGTACCCTGTCTAGGGTGTACCCTGCCTCGTGCCTAAAGTCTCCTAGGATAGGCTCTGCATGCTTCCCGTTACCCGGTACAGGATAAGCGCTATAAAGAATGAATCAATGAACTTGACATTTAATAAAGCCAAAAATATACTCATTGGCCTGGTGAAGTGTTTCGTAAGAAGACATTTATGTAACATTTCGTATGGCGTTTTCTCCATTGTCAATGCTTTGCACCATGCAGCACAATATCTGACATGATAAGTTCCGAATCTCATGAGTTCACTTAAGCCTCGTTTACACTGCAGGTCTCGATGCCCAATTCTGATTTGTTGCCTATATCTGATTTTTTTTGGCCGTCTGTTTGCACGTTCTTTCAACTATGACTCATATCTGATACACGTGTTTACACTCGCCATACCATCTGAAACATCGCGCGTACTTAAAGGCGGTTCTTGCGCTACAAACTAGCCAAGATAGACGAAGGTGAAATATGCTTAACGCTCCGCTATATATATGCAAAGTTCGCGAAACGTCACCATGGTTTTCAAACGGAGGAGATAAAAAAAACGCCACAATTTCAGACTGCGCATATGCTTCATTCACCAAATACAGATTTCTTAATTTTATTTAGCCAAAATAAGTATTAACACAAGGCGGGGTGGGGGGGTGCTTTTCCTTTTCCATGCCACCTGCGATGTTATAATTCCACACGCGCGAAGAAGTCTCAGTTTTAATGACGTACAGAACACAACGACTCAGGAAATACAATCTGTCTTTTACACGACAATCACATTAGCACATATCTGATTTATATCCGATTTATTTCCACATATGAAGGAGGCCTGAAACCGATCTCGTAATATCGGAATGCATGCGTTTTTTTCCTGTTTACACGGACATAGAACATATCCGATATGTGTCACATATGAACAAAAAATCGTAATTGGGTCACATTTACCTGGCAGTGTAAACGTAGCCTTAGTTTCGTTGATGGATCAGTGGCTGGATGTGGTTCCACTTAGAAACTATGTCTTTGGACTGCATTTTTAAGACTGTTTTCATGTTGTCATGAACAGCTGCTATACAATTTCACTTTTGACTTATAACACAGTGGATTTATCTATGGTTGCTCCATCAGTCTGGTTCCTCTCAAGGTTTGTTTCTAAAGAAGTTTCTCATTGCCTCCAGATTTGGCGGTAAATTGATAAAACTGTAAAAGTTGACCAAGAAAACCTAATATAATGTGTCTAGCTGACAGATCAGATGGACATCAACATAAACTTGTTGATGTTTGCACACGTTAGTTTGCACATGAAATCCAAACCCTAAACGTGAAAATGCTACATGATATGCTCAGCTTTATTCAAATCAACCACACCAAATACAATTAACCGTACACCATTAAAGAGACGATTAAAACTAGAATTACTTTTCACTCACTGATTAATGATGGTTTTACAGTGTAGTTCAGCATGTAATCGAAGTGTGGTCAGATTCTTTGCAGCACAAAGAATTTGCAGGTTTGTCTGATCACATGAATTCAAGATCCAATGAAGAAAAACATTACTACACAAAAAATTCTTATAAAGATTAAAAAGATAAAATCTGTCCTTGGACAGTCTACCTCTACACCATGAGGGAAGCAAAACTATTAGTTCTTGCAGTGAGGATATGAACACGGTTTATTTTGTCGATGACTGGATATTACCTCTGGGTTTTTCACCATCATTACTGCTATCGTAAAAGTTCCGAACAGAATATATTGTACAAGGAGATTCTATTCACCCGAAATCTTTATCCTACAAATTTGCTAATTAATTTTTTTCTTTTATGTCCATGTTTGTGAGGTCTGTGGGATAAAATACATTTACATTTAGGCATTTGGCAGACGCTCTTATCCAGAGCGACTTACATTTTTATCTCATTATACATCTGAGCAGTTGAGGGTTAAGGGCCTTGCTCAAGGGCCCAACAGTGGCAACTTGGTGGTTGTGGGGTTTGAACCTGGGATCTTCCGAACCGTAGTCCAATGCCTTAACCACTGAGCTACCACTGGCCCCGAAAAAATGGTAACGGACTGTTCAAACGTTTGACATGTACAGTTTTCTGTATGTCTCTGGGATGCCTTAAAACGGAAAATATTGTAGCGTTTTTCGACGCTAGCAGGGATCTTGGAGGACGAGTGAGCTTGGTGGCTACCCAATGTAATGACTGGGAGTATTTTTATTATCTCAGCACAAGCATAAACACACATACAGGTCAAAACACACATACACATGCTTAAACATGGCCGAAGCCACTAACCTAAAACCAATATCCCACCCATGGTGAACACAAACATAATGCTGGACCAAAACCGGCGGTCGCCAGCCCCGCCCACGCCACACTGCCCCCACCCAAGCTGTGACCGTCCCCGGTCACCCCTAATCCTTCAGTCTCTGAGACGTGCAGGCGGTCGGCGCTGGCGCTGTGAACGCCGGAGCCCTGCTGTAGACGAACTGTGAACATTAACCTGAGGCGGTCGGGCCTCTGCAGCAGTCGCCGTCTCACCGGCATGCGGCTGGTAGGGAGCGAGACGGTCTCGGTGAAGCACAATCGTCCGCGCTCGCCCCGCCAGCCGCACGCGGTAGACGACATCCGAAAGCCGAACGATCACCGTGCAGGGTCCCACCCAGTGGGACATCAGTTTGGGTGATAGCCCTCTCTTCCTGCTCGGGGAATAAACCCATACCTGCTCTCCCGGCTCAAAGTCTCGCCCCCGGCTATGAGTGTCATAAACCCGGCGCTGCTTAACACCGGCGTCCGCCAAGTGTTTGCGCGCTAACTCGTGAACACGGAACAGTTTGTCTTTCAAAGAACAAAAGTAATCCAACCCCGGTTCCGTGGGTAAGTCCGATTGTGGAGGTGGTCCGAAAACAAGGTCCACTGGAGTGCGCAGCTCGCGGCCAAACATGAGAACAGCTGGCGTTAGCTGCGATGACTCCTGTACTGCTGTGCGATATGCCCAAAGCACGAGAGGCAAATGTTCGTCCCAATCTCGTTGCCGATCGCTGGTAAGTAGGGCAAGTTGTGTGGTGAGCGTCCGATTGAAGCGCTCCACGAGGCCGTCACTTTGTGGATGGAGTGGCGTGGTGCGGGTCTTTTTCACCCCGAGGCGTTCGCACACCGCCGCAAACACCTCCGCCTCGAAGTTGCGCCCCTGATCGCTGTGTAACTGCTCTGGAGCGCCAAACCGGCTGAACACCTCATCCACTAGCACTCGGGCCGTGGTGGAGGCGCTCTGATCAGGCACAGCGAAAGCCTCCGGCCACTTTGTGAAGTAATCCACAACGACCAGCACATAACGGTTACCACGATCGGAAACGGGGAACGGTCCAAGGATGTCCACGCCCATACGCTCCATGGGTGCCCCCACCCGAAAGTCCTGCAGCGGTGCTCGCGAGCACTGGGTAGGGCCCTTCTTTGCTGTGCACGAGTCGCATCTGTGGACAAAGAGTTCACTATCAGTATGACAACCTGGCCAGTAGAAACGGGCGCGCAACCGCCGCAAAGTTTTTGTCACACCGAAGTGTCCCGAACCCGTATGCCCGTGAACCAACCCCAACACGCACGCCCTCAAAGTCCTGGGTACCAGAAGCTGAAAACACTCGCCAGCGCCGCACGGCCGCTCCCAGCGGCGGTAGAGTAGACCTTCACGCAACGCTAGGCGGGTAAACTGCGAGTGGAGAGCCTTTGCCTCTAGCCCCAGATGAGCGATCGCGGTATAATCCGGTCTCAGGCCCGCTTTAACCCAACCCAGTACTTGCTGCAGAACCGGATCAGCCTCCTGCTCGGCTGCGAGCTGATCATTGTCCAGCTGTGGCACAGGTGAGATGACAGTGGGAGGTGCCCTAGGCGAGGCAGTGACTCGGCTGCATGCCGGAACGGTCGGCTGATCACACCCGGGGGTTCCGGAGGATTGAACGGGAGGGATGTGGTGCATCAGTGGTTCCGGGGGTTGGCCCGCGTCGCAACCGCGTTCCTCGACCCGCTCGCAGTACCGACAACGCGCTTCGCTGCATGGCCGGCGAGATAACGCGTCGGCGTTAGCGTGTAGCTTCCCGGCTCGGTGTTCAACGGTGAAACTATAGTCCTGCAATCGCTCCAGCCAACGCGCCAACTGCCCTTCGGGTTCTTTAAAACTAAGCAGCCACACTAGCGAAGCGTGATCGGTCCGCAGCAGGAAGGTTTGCCCGTATAAGTACGGCCGGAAGTGTTTTAGCGCCGCGACGACAGCTAACAGCTCGCGCCGCGTGACGCAATAATTTCGCTCAGGCCCAGACAACGCGCGGCTGAAATACGCGACAACCCGCTCTTGGCCACCGGAAACCTGAGACAGTACGGCCCCCAGCCCTACATCGCTCGCGTCTGTGTCAAGGGTGAACGCGCGCGCTGCATCCGGATAGCCGAGGACGGGACACGTGACCAAAGCTTCGCGCAACCGAGCGAACGCGCGCGCATGTACAACCTCCCAGCGGAACGGCTGGTTCTTTTTCGTCAACCCATGCAACGGACTTGCGACGGTGGCGAAGTCTTTTACAAACCGGCGGTAGTACGAGGCTGACCCGAGGAAAGTGCGCAGCTGCGACACACTTACCAGTTCTGGCCAATTCTGTACTGCAGCGATTTTGTTTGGGTCGGTAGCAATTCCGTTCGCACTAATTATGTGGCCCAGAAACGCGGTCTCTCGACGCAACAGCTGGCATTTCCCCGGATTGAGCCGCAAGTTCGCCCGTCGGATAGCCAAAAATACCACCCGGAGATTAGCTAGCGCGCCCTCAAACTCCTTGCCGTGCACTAGTAAATCATCCAGATAGACGACGCAACGGTTACGAGGGATATCCGCCAACACTTTCTCCATCAACCGTTCAAACGTCGCCGGAGCGTTGCATAGGCCGAAAGGCATACGCCGGAATTGCCACAGCCCGTGCCCGATCGAAAACGCGGTTTTAGGGCGGTCTTCCGGAGCGAGCTCTACTTGCCAATACCCGCTACGCAAATCTAGCGAACTAAACCAAGCCGAGCCTGCGACATGTTCCAGCGCATCATCTATTCGTGGCAACGGGTATGAGTCCTTCCGCGTCACCGCGTTTAACCGCCGGTAATCGACACAAAACCGCCAAGAATTGTCCCTCTTACGCACAAGCACAACCGGTGAAGACCACGGTCCGGACGCTGGCTCAATGACGCCTGAGTCGACCATCTCACGCAGCTTCTGCTCGGCGACAGCCCGTTTAGCTAATGGGAGGCGTCGCGGGTGCAACCGAACAGGAGCTGCGTTCCCCGTATCAATCTTGTGCTGCACCAGATTGGTATGGGTGCAATCGCGCTCGTCTACCGCGAATACATCCGCGAATTCGTTAAGGAACGATCTCAGCGTTTCGGTCTGTGTCGAAGTTAACCCCGCGCTGCTACGTTGCAAAAGCTCGTCTAGCACGCTCGCTCGGTCATGTACCGGGTGTTTGGGTGTCGCAGCCTCCGGAAGTTCCGGCCCCCGTGTGTGTGCTACTATGTCATGCGGCCGTGGTTTAGTTGTTAGCAACCTAGCTACGCCAAAATCCCCACACAGAGTCCCGTCCGTTAGGCTGAGCGCGGCCCCCCACCGTTCCAAAATGTCCAGCCCCAATATACAGCTATCCTCAATGTTCCCCAGCAAAAAGTCATGAACATAGCTGTGCTCACCTATGTTGATTCGCACCGATCGACGAGCCCGTATCTTCAAACGGCTCCCAGACACGGTGCGGATGCTAAAAGCCGGCTTAGGCACTTTGCCAGCGCGCTCGCCTGGCCCCAACACTCCGTTGCGGAGTAGTGAAACAGTGGAGCCGGTGTCCACAAGCGCCCGCAGTGGGATGCCGTCCAGCACACAATCCAGGTAAATCCCAGCGCGTTGTCCCACACGTCCCGAACGGAAGTCGACGCCGCCAGTTGGGGAAACAGAAACGGCCTTGGGAGGTGGCTTCCCCTCGCTGCCTCCACGACCTAGTTTAACGGCGGCTGGGGTACGTTGTCCTCGCGCCGCGGGGCGTTAGAGCCGTAGTCCTGCGGTCCTCGGCGTCGTCGCGGAAATTCGGCGTCTTGCTCGTAGCCTGGCCGTGACGGGTAGCCCTGTCCCCGGCCTGGTTCGCCTCCCGAGCGCCCCCTAGCGGCGGGAGGTAGCTCGGCTCTTTCGCCGCCATGCCCGGCCATGATGGGTTCAGCGCGCTCGGCCTCACGCAGTGCCTCGGCCAGAGAACCGGGTGCCGCCAACCTGACGTGTTCGCGGAGCCGCAGCGGTCGGAGACCCCGGAGGAATGCACGACGAGCTAGCTCTTCCTGCTGATCGTGCTCGAATTCAGGGTAGCCCCGCCGCGCGAGGCATCGCACGTCCATCGCAAACGCGCCCAGCGGCTCTGAAGCGCGCCGCTCGCGGACCGCGAGCTCTTCGCCAGCCGCTTCTCTGCGGTCACCCGCGCCGAACCGGAAGTGGAGCGATTCCCGCAGCTTCGCCCAGTCGTTCCGCTCCTCGGCCCGGAGGTCCTCGAGCACCCGGAGTGCGTCGCCCTCAAGCGAGAGTGCTACGCGGACCGCGATTTCCGCTGGGGACCAGCCCGCGAGATCGGCGGCGAGCTCTACCTGCGCAAAAAATGCGTAGGGTTCGACGGCGCCGTTATAGAAAGGAAGGCGCAGCTGTAAATCGCCTCGCCGGTTAACGGCGCACAGGGCTTGGTCTGTGGGAAGCTCCGCCCCGAGATCCAGTGCCGGGACCCTCATCTCGCCGCTCTGCTTTCGCCGCGCTGCTTTTTTTGTGCTGGCACCGTCAGGAAGGTGCTTCCTCTGCAGGAGTTCTGCTGCCACTCGGCGGCCCTCTTTGATCTTTTTCAGATCCTCCGCCGTTCGCTCCAACTCGGAGATCTCCATCCCACTTCTGACACCAATGTAGCGTTTTTCGACGCTAGCAGGGATCTTGGAGGACGAGTGAGCTTGGTGGCTACCCAATGTAATGACTGGGAGTATTTTTATTATCTCAGCACAAGCATAAACACACATACAGGTCAAAACACACATACACATGCTTAAACATGGCCGAAGCCACTAACCTAAAACCAATATCCCACCCATGGTGAACACAAACATAATGCTGGACCAAAACCGGCGGTCGCCAGCCCCGCCCACGCCACAATATCTTTAAATGGTGATAATCAGGACAAAATGTCAAGCTATGTTTATAGAATCATTGATAAGTGTTTATAGACATGTGGAATAAACATTACCATTGCTATATGATTTGACTAATATACACTAAAAAGAAGGGAGATGTGAAATTTCTAATGTGCACTAAATTATTTTAAAGGGTATACAAATGCATTGAGTTACAATATTTTAGCAGGAGATTTAATTATCATTAATGCTCTTGTCATGATTGTATTTATCTAAGGCTGGATCTTTTACACTTGGCAAGTCCATTAAAAAGGCCGGATCTGTGCTAGGCATGGAGCTTGACTCGGTGGATGTAGTAGCGAAGAGGAGGATTCTGTCCAAAGTACAATCCATTGTGAACAATCCTTCTCACCCGCTATACAGTGTTTTGGCTGAACAGAGGAGCAGTTTCAGCCAGAGACTGATTACTATCAAGTGTTCCACCGAGCGTCACAGAAGATCCTTTCTCCCAACGGCCATAAAACTTTACAACTCTTCTCTGTAACTCATACAGACATGTATGTGGATTTTTTCACTGACTGGTATACAACAGGACACTAATACTTACCCTTTTTTTTTTTTTTTTTTTTTTTTTTGGTATTATTATTTATTACCTTTATTACCTTCCTTAGTTAAACAACTGTGAGCACCTGTAACCGAGCATAAGCAATTTCCCTTTGGGATCAATAAAGTTCTTTGAATCTTGAATCTGAATCTTGAATAAACAAAAAAATCCATGTGACATAAGATCATGTGAGAATCTAACCATGCGGCTGAAAGACCAGTCGAACATTATTTAAATTGTTGTTTGCACATGAAATCCAAATTCATAGGGTTTCTAAACGATGTGTTCGACTTTATTCAAATGAAACAAACCAGTGGTCATTAACGTTCCACAGCAACAATGAGACAGAACCGTGCTGTTGATTTAAGAGATAATGACAGTTTTAACCAATGTTTCTTCTTTACGTATACTGTTTTTGCATTGATATTTTATTGGACGAGAGGGGTTAGGGATTTGTGGGGGTTATAGTATAAACTTTTCCAGCCTGGGTTTGTCTGGTCCTAGGCATTTGTCACTTGTAACATTCTGTGAAGGAATATAAAGGACTACTTAAGTTGGATCAAAGAAGATAAAAGACAAAATGGATAACCGGACCCTAAACCAACAGCAAAATGCAACTTTTACCTCCTGCACTAATTCTATGGACACAGTTCATGCAGTGATGAATGCTATCCTCCTTTTCTTCAGTTTTCCTGCAACATTTATTGTTATTATAAAACTTCTGATCAGAATATATAAAGCAAAAAGCTTCTCGTCAGCTGAAATCTTCCTCCTACACATCAACTTAACTAACGTGAGCCTGTTCATCTTTAATTTGCTGCTTTTCTTGGAATTCGTGCAGGCCAGTATCTTCTCTGATAGCCTTTATGATGTGTTCTTCAGTCATACCTTAACAGCAAGGAACATCTTCTTACTCGGCATCTGCGGCATTTTCTACTTGGCCATCGTTCATCCAGTGACCTACTTGACTGCCAAAACCTGGCGCCACTGGGAGTGGCTGGTCATCACTGTCGGCTGGGTCTACGCCTTGGCCATAAATGTAGCCATTATCGTATATGAAATCAACATTTTTCAACTGGTCTACACTTTGTTGTTCTATAATGCCATTCTTCCCAGTATGTTCTTCAACATTGCCACTTTGAGAGCCTTGTTGTCCAGCGGTCCAGAAAATGGTGGGAGAACCCTCAACCCGGCCAAAAGAAAAGCCTTCCGGATCACTCTGGGCATCCTGGTGATGTTGCTGGTGTACTACATTCCCAGAATGTCCTTTGTAGTCTACTCTTACATAGCACCCAATGATGATGAGAGGTTTCAGTGTTCTGAGGGCTCAGTGCTTTTGTTCCTGCCTAAGTTTTCTGAGGTTGCAATGCCTGTAATATTCCTGTACAGTTTACAAAAACTAGCTGTCTAATCTACTAAGTTAATTCATTGATATGGTGAAATTGTCTGGGAGCAAACATTTTATATCTCATGTTTGGAAGGAGTATCAGTATCAGCGCTTTGTAGCAGTCAGTTTGTTGTCCAACATGGGAAATCCTGATGACAAAGGGCTTTTTCAAATAAAGGGCTTATCCAAATAATGAGACGAGCTGCATTATTACTATTAGCTCCAAGAAAGGAAGAAAAAACAGTCAGGTGAAGGAATGACTTTTGTAGATGCTATAATGTTAAACTTGGTACTACTGTATGCTACCATTTTCTTGCCACATCAAAACTTGACTTTAATAGATACGTACTTTATTGGCTTAATTTCCCTGATACACAGGGGTGTTTGCTCAAAGCCCAATGATGTCACTTTCCGGCCCTCCCTTCCTCTGTATACACTTTAATCGATTGTTTATTACCCTTATTACACTTCCGACTCTACAATGCTTTTTAAACTGAAAATATGGTACCAGGACAGAGCTCATTACAAATACTCAGGACCCTCATATACAATAATCTATGTACCATACTTAAACTTAGACTTTTGTTTTTAACACTATTAGTTATGTTTAATATGTATCTAGCCCATTGTTACTATTTTGGGGATAAGAACAACCTCCCCTCCCCTGATTGGTAAATGATATCACCTCATTGATGATTCAGTCTTCCCTCTTCAGTGTCTGGCCAGCAACAAGATAGATTGACCTGTCTAACCTTGGGGGAAAAAATCAAATAGCATGGATCTAAAAAATTTTATTCTATACAATATGCCAACCATACCTTTGCCATTTGGAATACTTTCCTGTACACCTTCCAGAATAAGATATTAACGCATGCTACCAATAAATTAAGCATTCACCATCTGTCGTAACAATGCACAAGATCTTATGACACTCCTTTTGGAAGAAGGCACATGATAAGTGAATTATATGGAGCTAAGTGAAATATATTTACTTTTCAGTCTATTTATGTTTATGTTTTTATTTATCTTTTTTTTTCTTTCTTTTTTGCCTAGTTTCATTGGCCAAGGGTGAGGAATGGCATTGAAGTTTAAAGTTAACTTTTATTTTACTATTATTATTTACTTGCTATAATTCTGGAAATTCTTTAGATAATGACTGTTTCATATACTGGATAACATGTGCATGATTAATATCCTAATAAAATATCTTGGTATACAATAAATCAGTTCTTGAATGTGCTGTCTCAAGAAAATCTCAAAAACAGACAGGTGAGATGTATACTTTCACTTTAACAGCACTTTCACCTTCTTCTATGGACGAAACCTTCCACAATGCACAGCTTAACGCAGAATCAAGAAAATCATGGAGTTTTTTTTATTGTAATTTCACAAAATTTTGTCTGGTGTGACATTATATGGTATCGGTTTCCACTTAATTGGTGGCTAAATATTAGGAAATTGTACAAAATGTACCTAATTCACAGCAAGATGTTGACTGTAATTTCATCTTATTACAATCAGTGGCAATGAGACAGTACTGAAAAGTTTATGTTTATGCCTTGTTTATGCTAAGTTGTACTCCTTTCAAATACACTCCCTGTTCGGTGATCGAAGAGTGATTGAATAAAGATGCATTTTTGTCTTAAAATGACTGAAAATTTTAAGTAATCCCAGTATACAGTATTTAAATATTCAGTTTAGCTTTTCTATTTAATATCTGTTGGTGCAGGTGTTTGTTTAAATTAAGCAAGTAGCTTATCTGCAGTTTATTTTAAAAAAATAGGTTATTAAACGCACCACATTTTTTCAACATTTTGACTTCCCTTACAGTGCAGGTTACACTTTAGGCAGATATTCAAATACTGCAAAAGTTTCATCAAATTCTGTTCATTGTAGTGGTTAGCACTGTCGCCTTGCACATCCAGGGTCCGGGTTTGATTCTTGGCCAGGCTCAATTCCCGTCTCTGTGTGCATGGAGTTTGCATGTTCTCCTCGTGCTTGGTGTACTCCAGTTTCCTTCCACAGTCCAAAGATTTTCAGATTAGACTAATTGGTTTTCCCAAACTGCCTGTAGTGTGTGAATGAGTGTGTGAGTGTGTGTATGCTACACTCTGTTGCATATACACCTATTATACTATCTGTAATAGGGTAGTATAAGTGTTGCGGCATTGGTAGGTTTTTGGTTGCCATGTGGAAAACCCGGGTTCAATTCCCAGCCAATGTCCAAACCTCAGCCACTAGATGCAGATCCGGGTTTCCTCCAGGTACTCTAATTTCATCCACAGTCCAAAGACATGCAGATTAGGCTAACCGGCTTTCCCAAATTGCCCATAGTATGTAAATGAGTGTCGTGCACACGTGTCCCCTGTGAAGGACTGGCACCCTCTCCAGTATGTACTGCACCGTGAGCCCAAAGTCTCCTGGGATAGGCTCCAGGCTTTTTGAAAAGCAAGTGAATGAATGAATAATGTAAAATAATGGTATACTGTTATTTAAGATTTACTATAATTACACTGAATAATTTAAATAATATCGATACACACATACCAATAATAGGTCAAAAGCTTGCTAGATTATAAAAGAATTATAAAGGATTTAAAAGAAGTAGTACTAAAAGAAGAAGTGTTTGGTAGTCAAAAGAGCCCTACCTTATTGCTGAGCTGGCCCAAATGATCTGGGCCCGGTTTCTCGAAAGCTTCTTATCACTAAGTAGTTCTTAAGTTGTACCTTAACCTCTCTCTTAACGTTATGGCGCATTTCCCGAAACGTTCTTACGCTAAGTATCTCTTAGTTAAGTCACACGTTCGTAAGGTTGGTCTGGACCAACCTTAACTCATACTTAGCGTAGTTTCAGCTCAAGACGCTAGTCACCGCCACTGAGCAGCAGTCTTTGACGAAGACGGCTCTGTCCGCGGAGCCGTGTGGGTCATGTACATTTTTCCTTTAGACAAAACTTCAGCCCTTTTCATATTTCCGTTATTTTCGCCTTCCAAGGCAACAGATTATGGAGCTTCTTGAGCTGCTCAGACCTGCGCGTGCCAGACCAACGCATCGTAGTTACGCTCTACGTCCCGATGTCCAGCTGCTCGATGCTTTTTGTTTAAAATATGTTTCATTGATCATTAGCCATTATCCATAACTTTATGGACTTTTCTTTTGACACGTTTTATTTTTATGAAATTTGATTTAGTTAAATGAGAAAATAACCTTGGGAGTTTCAGACAGCGCATCCATTCATGTTTCTGGGTGATTGTAATGTTTAATACCCCTATATCACCTATGCGGTTTGACTCGCTATGAGATGTGGTGTTATACTCCTATCTCACCTGCACGGTCTCGCGCTGTGGCCGTAGGCTTGATCATGATTCACCCCGAGTTTTGCGCTGTGATTACGTTTCCATCTTTCCGCGTGAAAAATTAAACGTATAATTTTTTTTGCTGGTCCTCACGGAAGCTTGTAGACCTTGCAGAACTTCGCGGAATGTTAAAGGAACGTCGTGGGCAATTGCGGCATCTCATGGAGATGAGTCAGGCCACACAGGTGAGATAGGGGTATTAGGCACCGTGATCCGCCTCGAGTGACCATCCAACGGTCCGCAAAGATCCGCAAGGTCCGCAAGCTTCCACATGTTAAACATGTTTGAATTTTTTTGCGCGGTAAGATGGAAACGTAACCATGGCACCAAAACTCGCGCTGAATCATGATGAACCGCACTTATGGCCCCTGCGCGAAACTGCGTAGGTGAGATAGGGGTATTAAACCTTCAATCTGTCATCTCATCGTATACATTCCATAAGTGCGCTATACAACCCCAACAACTGACATGTTTCACATTGTTTCTGAAGCTGGTGAAGAGCGTTATCAGCTGTTTGTCAATCAACTATGATTGTAAACCCGGTTCGTTTCACCGTCACTACAGGTTACATGAAAATATTAGCGATAGTTTGGTGATTTAATTTATATATTTGTCTATTATGGCATGTTATTGTTAAGTTAACCCATGTCGAAATAAACGCTATTAAAAGAATTTAGTGCAATGTTTAATTTGCATAGAAAGTGCCGTCTTTCTTAACGCTGTCATGCAAAAGGACTCAAAAATCGATTCCTGAGCCACCGATGTCCGCTAATTCAGGACCTTCACTGTAGACAGCGCCGCGTAACGTCGGATGTAAGAGGCAGCGACTTAAGAAGACTCCTAAGAGACAATTCGAGAAATACACTTAGAAAAGTTATCACTTAACGTAAGATATATCTTAAGAGTCTTCTTAGCGCGCGAATAGTGTGTGTTATCGAGAAACTAGCCCCTGGGTCTTTTCAAAGATGTGGTCACAATTCCCATCACTGAATGACATTGAAAACCATACTCTAAATAAGTAAGATATTTTACTAAGCGTGGTCACTCGCTGCAGCAGAGGGTGTTATGAGACAGGTGTTATGAGAAAATGTTGTGCTCTCTTATTTAAGGGCTTTGTTTGTTAAGAGTTGACACAGCTAGGGTTTCTGGTGAATGGAGACACAACCTCTGTGTCTATTGGAAACATAATGGCATGGTTTAGGTTTACCTGCACAACAAACCTGGCCTCACCAGGGACTTCATCTATGCTGGTCCCCAGTGGTGGTTGTGTAAGAAACAATATGCAATTAGTGCAGCCTGCACCATGGTTGCCCATCACGCCCAATTGGTGCGTTGGACCTGGAGCTGAAATCCTAAATGGAGAGAAACCAGTTATATATTCATACTTTAGTGTCTTTGGTTTTCACCCTTCATTGTAAGGGTGTGTTGTATGTTATCAGTGTGAAGATCCACAGTAGTACAGTATTTCTTCTACGTTGAATTTCATGGCCAGAGCATCTCATTCAATGGCTAGATACCATTGGTTGGGGGATTCCAGAGGCTGCTGGAACGCATACTCAACCGCTTTGGTCCAAATTGGGAAAGAAATTTTCTGTAATAACCCACCAGCCACAAAAAAAAAAAAAAAAAAAACATCTATCGCGTGGTTGTTGATAGTCCCTGATGGCCTCTACCATTTTCTCCTGACCTCATCTGATATGGTACCATAGGTACTCTGCCTAGATGAACCCCAGGTGGCTCGAAGGAGCACCCCCTAAACCATCTCTCAGGTGAGGAAGATGGTTTTCCCACATGTTGGAGTGCACATGATTCATCATTGGAGTGTTTGCTGGCCCTCTATAGAGCCCAAAGGAAAAGAAAAAATTTTGCCAGTAAGCGCCACCTCCCAGTGTTCTTCGGTGGGGTATGATGCTGATATAAACTTGGATCTACCACAGGGGTCGGCGGCCCGGGCATGAGGTGCTCTAGCTGATGCATCCCTCTGCTGCGGCTAACTGGTGTTCCCAAATTGCCCATAGTGTGTGACTGCGAGTGTGAATGTTGACCGGAGGTCGTACTACGGTCATAAAAATTTTTATTGGGAATTATATATATATATATATATATTATTATTTTTTTTTTTTTATTACATTTTTTATTGGGAATTAAAATTTTATTAGAAATAAATACAACAGTAAACAACACTGGCCTCCAGTGTCCTTAGCTGGACTACAGAGGATCCTAGATGGATGGATGGAATAATGAGAGTATGTAGTTAAAACCTAGAGGGTATTAAATGCTTTTATCAATACAAAACCTAGTAAATATATAGTGCAATATAAATTTGTTAGGTTAAAATATTTTTGCCAGGTCATCTTTGTTTTTGTGTGAGCCTCTGTTGTTGTACTAGACATTACATGTCGTATTACATTTTCCCTAGTCAAATGATGTCCAATGTAATGTGAGAATCTATTACAGGTTAACCCCAAAAAAAAACCCAGTACATGCTTACGGCTAACAAATCAGATAGATAGCACATAAAATTGCACATTGTCATTGTTTGCACATGAAATCCAAACCCAAAATGTGAAGTTACATGATATGCTCACCTTTATTCAAATCAACCACACCGCATACCATTAACATGACACCCACCACTAAAGAGGAGATTAAACCAAAAATCACTAATTCAGTCACTAATTAATGAAGTTTCTGCAGGATGTATTGTAGAATACTTTCAGTACAGTTTCTTTTTCAATCTGGTGTTTTTGTAGCTATATTTTAAATGTAGAAATGTGGTCAGGTTTTTTTTAAAAAACATTATTAAAAATGCAGTGCACAAAGGTCTAATAAAGAGAAAATTAATACAAAGATTAAATAAAATTTGAACTTGGACAGTCTAACACTAAACTATGAGGAAAGCAAAAGGCTTTAAACATGACTCATTTTGTCGATCACTTGTGACAACAGAAGGGCTACAGTTTTGTATCACTTTTTAATATACACAAATATAATGCACACAATTTCCAAACTTTTTTTTATTATTATTTTTGTCATTAAAATAGACGTATTTTGCATTCAAATAGCGGTTAGCATGATTAGCAAGCTTAAAATTTTATAACCCAGCTGACTTTAGTCAACGTATTTTGACTAATGACTGATTTGGAGAACAAAGATTGACTGTTGTTGTCTAATTACCTAATGCTATATGTTATTTTATAGTTTTGAAAAAAAAAAAAAGAATTCTAGAATTCCAGTATTGCTGTAGAATGTAGAAAGTGAATCCTAACTTTTAACTGGTACTGTATGTCTCTGTGATGCCTTAAAACTGAAAATATTTTTTTAATGGTGACTAACAACAAAACTTCAAGCAATGTAAATAAGATAATTAAAAAGATATGTGTTTAGATATGTGTCGAATACAAACACTCAATTCTATATATAATTTTACTACCATACACTACTTGCTGTTGGCCCTTATGTAAGGGAAGGAAGATCTGAAAATCCTAATGTGAATTCATATTTTCAATTATTTTAAAGTAAGGGTATGTAAATGCATTGGGTTACAATATTTTTGCAGGTGATTTAATTACCATTAATGCTCTTGTCATCATTGCAATTGTCTAAAACTGGATCTCTTAGACTAGGCATTAATTCATTTTACATAGGGGAAAAAAAAGCCGTGTCACTTAAGAACCTGGGGGAAAAAACTAACCACATGGCTGAAAGACCAGTCAAACATTATTTAAATTGTTGTTTGCTCACGCAACCCTATGGATTTGGATTTCTAGATGATGTGTTTGTTTTATTCAAATAAATCAAACCAGTGGTCATTAATGAGTGGTAATGACACTTTCTTCACTTTTTTGCATTGATCTTTTACTGGACAAGAGGGGTGGGGATTTGTGGGGGTCATGGTACGGACGTTTCAAGCCTGGGTTTGTCTGGTTGAATGCATTGGTCAAGATTAACGTTCTGTGAAGGAATATAATGGACTACTTGGATCAAACAAGACAAAAAGACAGATTTCAAAATGGATAACCGGACCCTAAACCAACAGCAAAATGCAACTTTTACCTCCTGCACTAATTCTATGGACACAGTTCATGCAGTGATGAATGCTATCCTCCTTTTCTTCAGTTTTCCTGCCACCTTTATTGTTATTATAAAACTTCTGATCAGAATATATAAAGCAAAACGCTTCTCGTCAGCTGAAATCTTCCTCCTACACATCAACTTAACTAACGTGAGCCTGTTCATCTTTAATTTGCTGCTTTTTCTGGAATTCGTGCAGGCCAGTATCTTCTCCGATATCCTTTACTTTGTTTTCTTCAGTCATACCTTAACAGCAAGGAACATCTTCTTACTTGGCATCTGTGGGATCTTTTACTTGGCCATCGTTCATCCAGTGACCTACTTGACTGTCAAAACCTGGCGCCACTGGGAGTGGCTGGTCATCACTGTCGGCTGGGTCTACGCCTTGGCCATAACTGTAGCCATTATCGTATGTGAAATTGACATTTTTCAACTGGTCTACACTTTGTTGTTCTATAATGCCATTCTTCCCAGTATGTTCTTCAACATTGCCACTTTGAGAGCCTTGTTGTCCAGCGGTCCAGAAAATGGTGGACAAACCCTCAACCCGACCAAGAGAAAAGCCTTCCGGATCACTCTGGGCATCCTGGTGATGCTGCTTCTGTACTACGTTCCCAGAATGTGCTTTGAACTCTACCCTTACATAGCACCCAGTGATGGGGAGAGGTTTCAGTGTTCTGAGGGCTCAGTGCTTTTGTTCCTGCCTAAGTTTTCTGAGGTTGCGATGCCTGTAATATTCCTGTACAGTTTATGTAAACTGGGTGTCTAATCATGACTAGAAACCTAGCAAGTTCATTCACTGATAAATATTCTTTTTTGCCAATTCCAATGTTCAGGAGTGAGGAATGGAGTTAAAGTTAAGTTTTATTTTACTATTATTATTTATGCGCTACAATTATGCAAAAATAACTTCTATAGATTACATATACTGGATACTGTGTGCTTGATTAATCTGATTAAAAAATATATTGGGAAAATTGCTGAAGTATACAAGAAATCAGTTATTGAAAGGCAAATCAACTACACAACTCAAACCATGATGTCATCTAGCAAAGACAAGGAACATTTGCCATTACTCTACACACATTCCCCTTCATACACTACTGGCTGTGCCATGTACTCATTTAGGAGTGGCATTTATCATTAAGTTAATTCAACACAGCTTCAACCCAATTAGCCCATAGTTCCCCAGGTGGAAACGTAAAGAGACGAAATTATTCAATCAGAACCAGGGGATAGTGGGGAAAAAAGGGTGCTTGTTGGGCAAAGTCACTTATTTTGGATCAATAGATCTACAAAGACAAAGGAAGATGATGTAAGAGGAGGTGAAAGAGCAAGGAGACAAATGGTCTCTGATGAGATTCATGCAGCTTTAATTGAACATGTTCTTGGGAGGTTAATGAGGGAATATGAGCCACTTCAGAGCAACCTTTTAATCCAGACCTTCAAAGATGAGAATACAGTAGGTAGGTAATTTACATACTGCTATCTACTGTAACTTTGTAGTGCTGAAGATGCATGTACTGTAAATGTCTGCTCTAGTGTACCGTAGGCTCTTTGAAATGCTTTGTATTTTATTGTGCCATATGTACAGTTACAGCAATTTACTGTATGATCCTATTTTTGTAAATGGATGGTTTACCCTCATTCCAGAAGTACTTGTCTTTTTGTAGAACTACCAGACTATGACCTAATGGAAGCACAGAAGATGGCTGGTTTCAAAAGAGCAAAGAATGGAAGTCATCCATGGCGTCCTAACCACCCGATGCAAATGCAAATAAAAGATTTTACTCCAGCATTGTAAACCATGTGTTACAAATAAAGCATTCGTCATTGTCATTTGCAATATGGTCATAGCCAACAAGATCATTCACAGTAATTGAGGATGAGGTAATCTTCCACGTCATTGATGCAATCAGCACCACACTGCCTGGCCAAAATAAACAGCGTTTAAAACATGTCCAAGTATAACTTTTCATTCTGTATGATGCATTTGTGTAAAGTTATGTATTAAACCCATACAGGCAATATTTATTCTGTACTCTATCAATGTGTTTCAAAGAAATCATCTACTGTACTGTTTCATCTCATTTGTAGAGGATCTCCTCATGAACACATCTTTGTTGATGAAGCAGGATTTAATCTTATCAAAAGGAGAAGGCGGCAGTGTAATATAACTGGCCACCAGTCCACTGTAAACGCCACTAGCTATTGAAGAGGGAATGTGACCATGTGGGATGCTCTCAGCCAACAAGGGGTCCAACACACTCCATGCCACCCTCAGTCAATAAAACAACTTGTTTTGTTTGGGTTTCCTCAATCACCCGAGAGATCACGGAAGACCTACTTAGACCAGAAGGAGCCAGAATAACAAGAACGTTACCATTTGGGACCGTGTCAGTTTCCTCCAGGCTGCTCCGGCTATCAAAGTGGTTCACGGACAACCAAGGATTCAGCACTACCTTATTACCTGCATATTCTCCCCATCTAAAAACTTATTTTTTTTTTAAGCTAGGAGGGTACGTGCCTTTTCTTATCATGTATGTAGGTCCTTTTTTTTGTGGGATAACCATGCATGCCATTACTTACCTCACTAATAGGTTTTTACTGTAGTGTTTTAAAATGAGTAACAGCTTATTTGTAATCTGTTTGCATTTGAAGGCTGTGGTGTTTGAAGGCAAAGATTGATTTAGATGTTTTATGGGAGTTGTGGTTTTGACATGAAACGAAGATTGTGAAAATTGTGTAGTTTTGGCAAATGGAGCATAATTTCAAGAAATGTGTCTGAGCAATAAAAAAAAAATCATCAGTTTGAATGTAAACGCTTAAATGTACATCTTAATTTCCTTGTCTTACATATACATACATTTCTTTCTGCTAACATAGTTTGCATCCATATTACTCTCTTTTTTTTGACAGATGTACTTTAGGTGAATCTTAGACATTTTAGGATTCTGAGAATCTCAATCACTAAGATTTGCTCCTACATATTTGCCCCTACATAAAAAGACGGTTTCTAGAATCAAAGAATCACAATAAAATACATCTAAGAAGTGAGATGGATTTGACTTGCTATGCTGCATTTCTGGTAATGCTAGAATAAAAAAAAAATGCTGTTATTAAATAAAATTAATAAAAACAATTTAAGTTAAATTGTTCAGTGCATGTTTTATTTAGTTTTGCTCAGTGTCTTTTTCAGCACAAAAACAACTAGAACAGAAGCAAGCTGAAGTTAAGCGATTCTTATGCGCATCACCAAAAAACTTGTGACAGATGAACCACACGTACAAGATAAATAAAAAAATGTAAATACATAAAGTGATTGTAGTGGGTCAACGATGACACGGATTGCTGAGCCCTTTCTAATTAAGTAAAAAAAAAAAAAAAAGGAAATTTTCTCTACAAAACAGTTGACTGATTTTGCAAGAGCAGCTTTAGAAAACATGCCGTGTACTTTCTTACTCATCCAGTTCACATTAAAAAGCAAACAGCTGGTGAAAGCAGGACAACTACAGCTTTGATGCAAAGGTTCAAAGATCGAAACAAGACAGTTAAGGTGTGGCATTACAGCAGCAGCACCACCCTCTGATATGGAAGAACCCTTACACACTGCACAGCTCAGTGCAAGACCAAGGGAAGCATTGATGTGACATGGAAGTTCTGTACTGACCTACAGGAGAGAACTGGCCTGGGGAACCAGTTGTTCTACTTCTCAAAAAAAAAAACAAAAAAAAAAAAAAAACCCCCAGACACATTCATCTGCAGGCTGTAATTTACATGGAAAAAAGAAAAACATGCCAGATTAAAGAGGTTAAAATAACCTTCCTCCTCCTCCTCAAAAAAAAAAAAAAGGGGGGGGGGAAGCAAAGCTGAGAAAAATCAGGGATAGAAATGTTTAAACAGAAGCCCGACATGAATCTCTTTTTCCCCCCCCTAATATATCCGTGTTGATAGAGTTCAAACAATTTCATAATTTTATTCCTTTTAAACTTTACAAACCAGACCTTTAAAAGTGATTATTAGTAAACATGTTTAATCCGGGTACAATAGAATTTACATACCATTATAAATTATGATGAAACTTTGTGTCTTTAGACTCCATAATAAATTGTATTAGGATTGAGGGAAAGGAAGATGAAGAGAGAAAAAAAAAAACAGTATCTCTATGCTAAAGCTAATTGCATCATGGCAGTTTAGTAGCTTTAAAAGTTTTCCTATCACTGGGACAAACTCAAAACATACACACTGCTGTTAAAATTCAGCTGACTGACTTAAAAAAAAGAAATGAAGTAGATTTAAAGGTAGTGTATTTTTGGATATTCCACCATTTACTGTTTACTAACTAAAGTTGGTTGCTCAGATGCTGCTACTAAACCAGGAGTGTTTTGTAGTTTTTTTTTAATGTAATAAATGAAAAATTTGGAGTAGAACATGTGATGATCCCAAACAGTAGCAACCAGAAGAGGGAGATCATTAGGAAACTTGGTGGTTTGTAATGCAAGATGTAAATTCTCAAGCTGAACTTCACACTTGGTGTGTGATTAAAGTCTTAAAAAATACAAAGTATTTACTTGCAAAAATGTGTGACTGCTTTTGCCTGGACAATGTTAACTTGACCTTACAGTAGTTAGAAAGCAAATCTAAAATTGTGAATTAAAATTAAAACTTTATTTATTTAATTACTACTACTACGAGAGGCACTAAAAGACAAACCAGGACTTGATGCAATTTCTTAAGAATGAAGGCATAAAACCATTAGGCATCTTTAGATGCCTTCAAGCACAGTGAGGCTCTTGTTCAAACCTTTTAAAGAAGGACTGACGTGGCTCGAGGCATCAGTTAGATCCCCCATACAGTTCTGCCCTCACTCCAGGCCATTTCAACATGTTTGGCCACCAAGGGAGTTCCTAGGAGGCCAGTGTTTCAGACAGGAATAATGGCTCCGGTGAACTGAGAAAACTCTCTCACCTTGATGGTGTCCAAGCACTAGTGAAACTCTGGGAGTAGCACAGTAGTGCAGCAGTGGATTACATAGAGAAATAATGGAAGTTTTTTACACTCATAAAAAGTCCCGGTTTGACTTGAACGCCACTAGCATATGGAAAACTTCAAATTGCACTCAAGTGTGAAATTCTTGTTTCGGACTGTAGATCAATCTGGCAACCTTCAAAATCAGCTTTTATTCCAACCAATCATGAGCTGCACGAGATTCAGGTTTCAAATAAACGTGGGATTTTTAACAATCGCGAGGGCGTGGCTTTCACAGCTACACCACACCTTTATTGGGAGAAAGTGATAACCCCAGGACTAGATGATTATATCATTGATTGAAAACAATTCACAAACATTATTAATAACCCAGTGACCCACATGGTGACGACTGGACAGTGGCGGAGGAGAGGGGAATTAAAGTGGAAACAAAGTTTCTTTAAATAAAACACGTCCTGATATCGAAGAGCTGCTGAACTGGTACAGGTTTGGATTTTAGCCATCAGTGGAAGCAGTGGATACATTCTCAGATGCCAGCAGCTATGGAAGCAGTGTAATTTGTATGCATGTATGTGTGTTTTACATGGCTTTCACTTTAATTTGCTTCATCTTCATCTGCTTCTTCTCCATCTTCTTCTGCTCTCGACGCTGAGCAGCCTCCTGCAAGGAAGAGAAAGAAGAACTAGATGTTACATACAGGAATTTATCATGGAAGAGGTGTGCATCATCAAATTTGAGAGATACTAATAAAGTCTAAAACAGTGCAAAATGTATAGAACTGGTACAAAAAGTCCGAAAATGTACCGAATTCTGTTTCGTACAACTTTTATTTTTATTTTTTTTTATAAAGTCTGGTTAAGGTATCTGGCATAAACGTCAAATCACAGCATATGACTATCATCATGGTCACTTTACACTCGACTGATCACTCTTCACAAATACTATTCTAATCTGTAGGCTTGATCATTTCGCAGACTCAGCATTTTCTCTTCTCCTACCTCAAGGCGGCGTTGTCTCTCAGGATCCTCCTCGTTCATGATCCTCTCTTTCTCCGCTCTCTTCTTCTCCTCCCGGCGTGTCTGCGCAGCTTCCTGCCTCTGGGCGTGAGTCTGCTTCAGGAAGTTCTCCTCGACACGAGCACGGTTACGATCTGCCTTTATCTTGCCCTACACAGCCACAGACACTTTTAAAAGAAAGCTGTCATAAGGTAAATCATTGTGAGTGTGTGCACGAGCATGAGCGCTCACCTCCCTGTTGAGCCGTAATTTCTTGACCTTGTCGATACTGTAGATCACCATGTTCATGAGTGGCAGCAGGCTGTCCATATCTTTGGGATAAGTGTTACCCATTCCAGGCACTGGAATCACACAGATACACATTTTTTTTTTTACTCCGTCAAGTATTTAACATCAAACCCAGACAGCAAAATGTCCAGTTATGGAATTATGAAACATTACAAAAGTAGACAGTGTGTCCTCTTTGATTTTTAGGTCTCTCACCGTTAAATGTAAACAGCAGCGTTTTCTTGGTCTCAGGGAGCTTTAAGGGCTGACCCTCCCTAAAACACACAAATCAATGTCAAGGGGCATGTTTAAATTCCACTTTAATAAATTCTGTGTGTGGGTTTTACAGATAATGCATACAACAAGATGTAATCTCCTTAATACTCTTGTCACTAGAGATGTTCCGATACCATTTTTCCCCTCCCGATACCGATTCCGATACTTGGGCTCAGGGTATCGGCCGATACCGAGTACTGATCCGATACCTGGGTGTGTATCTGTACAGTGTATATATACTGCATGTATATAGCATTTCTTTTTTTAAGTAAAATACTACTAGGCCTGTGTAACGGGTTCGACCCTAAATGCACGGGCGACACCATGAAACACGGACACGAGGCCTTGCAGGAAAAAGGGTAATTTATTTAGAAAAATGGGTAAGGAAAGGGTTAAAGGCTCTATGCGGCCTTTTCCACTTCGGCGGCAGGGATGCGAAGGCAGACTCGACGCGGAAGTCAAGGTGCCGCGGGAGCTCGCGCAGCTCGTTCACGCGCTCCTCTCGCTGAGATCAAAGGCGCCCACCTTTTTAAAGTGGGGTGCATCACATCGCCCCGCTCTTGTGCCACTGTCTCTCATAAAATCCACCGCGTAGCAAAGTCCAGCTTCCCAACAGTCAGACCCCGAGCTACACTCCCGCTGTGTTTTATAGCGCCGGGATCATTAGCGGCGATAGCTCATGGGCCGTTGCCTGATTCTGCGGCCCTGCTCCTTTACATACCTAAATGGGGGAGGAGGCCGCCTAACTCGTGAGCGAGGTGCGATATCAATTTGGGCGCACGCCCATCACAGGCGCACGCCGTGACACTCTGTAAGTAAGCTAAGCTAGCGGGCAAAAATAGGTTATGTTTAGGAAAATGGTATCGGATCGGTACGTGGACTCAAATACTCAGATTTTTTTGTGGTATCGGTAGCATTTCCGATACCAGTATCGGAATCGGAACAACCCTACTTGTCACTATCATAAAACTGATCATATGGTATTTATATGTTTAGATTAACAGTGAGCTCAGGAGAGAAAACCACAGTCTCTATTTTGTTTTCTTTATAACAACAACACAGTCAACCCCTGAAATTCATGGGGGTTGCGGTCCTAGAGCACATGTGAAAGCCGGAGAATTTTGGATGTGGTCCAAAAAAAAAAATATTTTTTAACTATAACTGCCTGTATTTATGGTTCATGCCCTAAATATGCTCCAAAAACACTTCAACTTCATTTAAAAGTCAGTTTAACACATTACATCCCATATACTGTTCTGTACAGTACTGCTATGTCTCCTGCAGTGCTACAATGTAAAATACTGATACCTATACCATTATCCCTATATGTACTGTAATTCACGCAAGCAATTTTTCTTTGGTACAAGAACTGTGGGGTAAATACAGTAATAAATAATCGTCCCTAGCTGCATTTAGACATGATTATATTTTATATGGACATTCAGCTGCATTTATATTCATTTTTATGTTATAAAAATGGTAAATTATATTGTTCTTAATAGTTTATTAAAAAATTATATATTGCCACAAAAAAAGCCATAGAAGAAATTGTGGAGATTTGTGGTTTCCGCAAACAATAATTAGTTATGTTCTGGGGGGAAATCTGCTAACGAATGAGGATGCGGACTCTAGACTGCGACTTTGCAGGGGTCATCTGCATTTAAAATATTCCTTTAACTATAAAAGACAGATTCTGTGTCTCCTATACATTTTAGGGCTTCCCCTGCCCCCACACATCCAGTTCAATACAGCTAATTCGCTGGAAACCTGTGCTTCAGTGTGACTTAAATCACACATTTATTTAAGCAATCTAACCCATTACAGTCAGCAATTGAATTTGAAAACCTGTTCATGATCCCTTCAAACCTCACAAAAGTTATTTTGCAACCTCGATATCTGGATTTTCTGGCATGTCTGAAGTTTAGCTTTGAGCTCATGACAAAAATAATAAAAAATTGGTGAACAGAAATGTGAAAAGTTTGAGAGACTTTGAATTGTGATGGCCAGACACCTGAGTCAGAGTTTTTTCAGTCCTGTAGGTCTTGTGGGTTTCCCCCAGTATGCAGTGGTTACTAACCACTAAACAGCAATATTCCCCTCATAGCAGTTGCTTCTTTCAGCAGTAAAACACACCCTGCCACAATGTTCAGGAATGGTTTAAAAACCGTGATTAAGTGCTCAAGTTGTTAAATTGGGCTCCAAATTAATCCAAATCCAATCAAACATTGATGGGACATTCTGGACAAACAAGTCCAACCCATGGATACCCCACCTTACAACTTGGAGGATCTTTGTTGCCAAATACCATAGCACATATTTAGAGGTCTTGTGGAGTCCATACCATGACAAAAAAGTCAGAGCTGTTTTGGTGGTTCAAAGGGAATCCACACGATTTTAGCCAAGTGGCTTTAATACTATGGCTGATCAGTGTAAACTGTTTAAACATAGACCTCAATTTAAAATCAAGAACTTTAAAAGTAAGTTTGTGGCCATAGTTTATTCAGGGTAATTATTTTTACTTTCTGCATGCTTATTTTGAATATTTGTCTTCGTTCTCGTCATTAAGGTCATATTTAATCTTATGCAGGCGACCTGACTCTTTGCAAGTTAATCAGTTTAAAGTTTGCATCCTTAAACTCAGGGGCTCATAAACATTAAAACATACACATCACACGAGTATGCATAAATAAATTAATAACTTACTCTTGCATAACTTTTGGACCAGAAAATTGGTCCGAGAAATGGATGGACTCTATTTTGTCGGCGTGGTTGGTGATGTAATGTACCATCTAAGAGACGACAGGAAATCAAAATTATTTATTAACAACAAATATGCAATACTAGAATGTAGAAAGATTTTGGTAGGTCAGACTCCACCATTAGCTTCCTACACCTCACCTTATTGTCCATCACTCCATCCGTGACCTCGCCCATCTCTGATAGGATGGTCAGAGAGTCAGGGAGGCCGTACTTAGCCCCCGACTTGGGCTTATCCCCGCAGAACTCACTCTGAAGAACAAGATAGGCGGAAACACAAAGAAAGTTTAAAATAAAATTATAATAATAATAAATAATAGTTGGGCGACAGAGAGCTCCTGTTTGCTACAAAGGATAGAAAGTGTATCCTCACCAGGTCCTGCAACTCCTTCTGCATGCGCGCCATGGCTTTCCGGTTTCCCACAGCAAACACAAATGTGTCCATGTCCTCATCATTCAGGGTTACTTTGATTTGCTGTGAAAAAAAAAATAATTTAACCACTCTAGCTTTTTAGATAAATCTACAGACAGAGTTAATAGAGTGCACATATAAATATTCCCTTACCACTTGATCACAAACAGGCCTCATCATCCTGGCAAGCACGTTCAGCAGATCCTGCCTTTTAAGAAACTGCAAAAACAATCAAACAGAGCTGCATTTAATATCCTATATTATTACATTATTTAAGAGCATTCAGAAAGACAAGGTATCTGCAATGCTTAGTCAATTGTCAATGTTTTTGCATTTTGATGCATCATATCTTCTTCCGTCACCTATATTTCTAATTTGTCTATTTTATTAGGAATGTTAATGAGTAACCATTAATGTGATGTGCTGGGTGTATACTTTCTATTTGTACAAATATTTGTTACCCGGCCTTTATGATGGTTTCATATTTGCATTTTGCATCATGTTATAAGCTTAAATACTTATTAGAGCATTAAGCCATTACCATTACACCATTACAAAATAAAAACTCTATTTCGTGACTGAAAAGTGCTTTTTGAGCTGTTTTTTTCCCCCTTGCCCCCAACAGCTCTACCTTGAGTTGAATGAGCATGCCCTCGCAGCAGACACGTCCTGAGCACCACAGGTTGTAGATATGCTCATTCTCCTGGTTCAGCTTCCCTGTGCTGGTGGGCTCCTTACTCGTCCCATCATCACCTGCACGTCATACAAAAAACAGCAAAGTGATTAATCTCAACAATAAAGTGAACAATGCTTTACATAACCATTTACCTAATACTGCCCAGATTTATAAATGTTTCAAACAAAGGTCAATGAGGAAAAATATATATAAAAAAAATAAATAAAAAAAATCAGAGCAGAGTACGGTTATGAGAAGAAGAGACGCTCACCAACGAGGGCGAAGTTGCTCTCCAGAAGCTCTCTGTGGGAATTAAACCAAGCCTGAGCCAGCCTGCTGTTCTTGTTCTTGCCGATTATGTAATTCATGATGTAAGCCAGGAGACCGGTCACCATCAGGATCTCCATGTAATAGCTCTCCCAGCTGTTCTGCAGATGTGCTGGGACCTAAGACACATAAGTACGACATACGGGGTCGTCGGTGATTCTGAGTATCCATGTGTAAAAGTGGTCCGGCATAGCTAGAGTGTCGAGATTTTTACCTCTTGGTAGGTGAGTGTGTCCTTGTTGGACGGGCTGGTCGTGACTTGGCCCTCAAACTCCTCGTTGTCATAAATGGTATAAATGTCTTGATCCTGTAAAAGCACACAAACAAAAAACGTAAACTGTGTATTCAGAAAACGCCAAGGGAATCCTTAACCAGTGACTAATAAAAGTATTTTAAAAAATTACTGCCTTTCTGAAGTATTTAAAATAAAGTAGCTGGCTCAATTTTAAGTAAAACTTTAGACAACCAGCAAATTTGTCTTTCACATCCCATGCTCTTTCTTTATGAGCAAATTGATTTCTCTGTATTTGGGCTGTGCAATTGTATTATCAGAGAAAGTTGAAAAAAGCATAGTTTTCAACCTTCTCCTCCATATCTGTAGAGGGAGGCACAGCTGAAGACAAGAACCTCATCCTTGGCTTACATCTCAGCTGTGGAAGTGCATCAATCTTACCTGTCCATCTCCATCCTCAAACTCGTCCTGCCCATCTTCATTCTCCACCGTGGCCTCGTCTTCATCCTCTTCCTCCTCCTCGGGTGCAAATGAAGGCACCTGTCTGGTTGGAGGCTCTTTCTCTGCCTCAACTGCCGGGTCCTCCGAGACGTCCTCAAACTCGGCAAAGTCGTTGTCGTCAAATTCGGCCAGGTCCTCGCTGTCGTCGAAGTCGTCATTGTAGCGCCCCCTGGTATCTGGCAGAGCCAGCAGCAGCAGGAGCGCAGGGAGAAGCAAGAGACAGCGCCTCATCGCTTACTCAGCCTGGAAGCACAGAACCAAAATCAATGTACATGCAGAAATTATATCAAGGGTAATGTTAGATTAACAGCTAACTCTCGCCCAGCATTAACCTAAGTGTTTTAAACATGCACATCTACTCTGCTTAAGGTTCAAACAACCGGATTAGCATTGAGGATTATACGGTTAAAATACCCTTATCCCCCTATTCCCCTTCTGTTATTACGTAAACAAATAGTATTTCCCGGCTCAGTTTTTCTGTTTTCATTCCAAGCAGAGTGTTAATTATATACAGATTAGCATGAACACTTTACATCCAAATTAATATAATTGCAAATACAATTAATATGATTTGTGCAATACCTTCTTCTTACTGACAATTCCTGTTTGTACCATCCGAGTCCCACCACATATATATTCTATTGTATACATGGTTATAGCTATATTTTTGGTATAATTATCTATTTTTGTCTTATTCTTACGTTCTCTTTACTACTGCTAGTTTCTGAGCTGAACTTTTATTTGATGCAGGATTAAAGTTTTCTGGGAATTGAGTCATAGCAATACTGGACTTCTTTCTTGTTAGGTAGAAACATTTCACTACACGTCCATGCAAGTAGCTTGTTCAGTGTGAGGGAAGTTGGTCCTCATATTTGAATCCTCCAAGGTCAAAGGATTCTCCTCTGTCTGAAAATTCCTGCTGTGTTCCTTATGTATTACATTTGGACATATAAAGAGGTCTTGATATTTCTGTGGACGGATGAAAACGCAATATAAAAAAATAGAATGTTTCTTTTACCCCTGTCCTCTCTGTCCAAAAAAATGTGTCTTTTGACCTGAGGTGAAGGTATACTGTTCATTCAGGCCCAGAGGTATTGCTCCTTCTATGTTGATAGATTCTTCATGTTATTGCTCAATCAGTTTCCTATTGTGCTAATGATTCCCGTTCTAACATTCACTCGACTGGGAAAAAATAAATCAGGACACTGTGTACTATAAAGAACTAACTTGGTAAGGAAGGTGAAAGTTTACATTGACCTTTGACTAACTACCTAACGTTACTTATAATCCCCTTTAATAACAGCCTAGCAGATTAGCTTTGTCACTTTACCATGATTCCCTTCAGCTTTAGCTGAATAACCTAGTCCCTGAAACAACTTTAAACATGTAAGTTTATCTAACATGCTTAATTAATTTAATTACACATTTAAGCAAATGCTAATAAACTAGCGTTAAATCCGCGTCGCGTGCGCTTATTCGATGAGGTAACTTATAAGTTAGCATTAGCAGTTTCACAAGCTGCCTCTTGCTAATGTTACACAAAATACATGCACACAAACCTGTTTTCCAACAAGTGTGTGAGGAAAAACGATGCGTTTTAATCCGTGTCAGAAACTGTTTTATTATTCAATTAGCATTATAACATGACGCTCGAGCAACGCACGAGAGAAAACGGTTTTTATGCTAGCAATGTTAGCACGTAGTTGAAGCACATGAACGCGACAAATATTGAAGAAACACTCACACTTTAAAACACTTTAAACTGCTTTACCACAAATTTACAGTGTATGTATTTACCTGCAGTACTTCCTCCTTTAATATAAAAATATATATATATATATATATTTAAAGCCTGGCCCTGTGATTTCAGTTAGCAGGTACTTGCGAGTCTCCCAGGTTCTGTCATGAAGATTTTCTCTGCGCATGCGCATTAGTGAATAAAGTCATTAGACTCGACTCGCCAAAAAGAGTCGACATTTTTGGGCGACTCATCAATTCAATGCTTTTTTTTTTTTTTTTACAATCATGTGATGTAATGTGATTGCAATGTAATATGCCGTGTATTATATGGCAGTATTTATTTAGTTATATCAATGCCGGTAATAAAACATGTTTACCTCTCATGTCTTAAAGTAAAACGACTCTTCCTTCTTACAGATTTGACTCAATGAACCGACTCCTTTATCGATGACGGTACACCATTTCCGCGCATGTGCACACCTACATTTCAGGGCCCTGGCATGGTGTGTGCAGAACGGGTTAAAAATATCCCACAAGAAGAGTCTGGCTATATTTAAACCACCGCTAAGAGTAATTAGCTTATAGCTTTAAAGTATTTTCAATATAAAATTTTTTTAGATAATTGTTTTCATAGTGAAAAACTGTCAACAGGAAATTGTGCATTTTGATAACGAGTCTCCAGTCTCAGTACTTTTATTACTATTATTATTATTTTTACAAAGAAGTTTTTAAAAACTTGGTGGTCGTTAAATCCATTTTATGAATGTAATCAATGACAAATTGCTGTTATATTCAAGAAATGTGTGCAGATGTTTCAAACTGTTAGATTTCTTGAATATAACATCAATTTGTCATTGCTGTTATATTCAAGAAATGTAACACTTTGAAACATTCAATTATTGCTAACACTCCAATACTTTGTGTCAGGATGCAACACCCCACCTCATTGTTGATTATTTCCCTATAACAGCATGCCCTGCTGTCTTGTATTCCTTTCCTACATCATCATCAACCTTAAACTCTAATTGATCTTTTTGAAGACACCATTTTCACTATTTTCAGTATACAAATAACATCGACCTCCTTTTTAAGTTTAATTGTATGCGCTTATGTTCTCTAATATTGCAGCAGACAGTATTTCTAGTTCATAGAAGTATAGTGTATAGAATTCTAGTTCATAATAGATTTATTCTAGTTCATAGTGTATTTAAAGTTTTTCTAGTGTCTTCCATAATCTATTTAAAATATATTTCTAGTGTATTTCTAGTGTATTTTTTGTCTAGTTCATAGTGTATTTATTCTCAGTGTAGTGTATTGAATTCTAGTTCATAGTGCATTTAATCTCTATTGTTTTTTCCAGTTTATTTTATGGTGTATTTCATAGTGTCTTTCATGATGTATTCCTGTTGTCTTTCTAGTGTTTCTCATGGTGTATTTCATAGTGTCTTTCTAGTGTCTTTCATGTGATAGGTTGTACAAGTGTATAGAAAAGGAATGAATGAACACACTGTAATTTCCAGCTTGAATTTTTTTTTATTTCATTGCAAATAGCTTAATTGTATTCTCTTGTGTTCTCTCTAATATTGCAGCATTCAGACTGTATTTCTAGTTCATAGAAGTGTAGTTCATATTGTCTTTCTAGTGTCTTTTTTGTGTATTTTAGTGGATTTTTAGTCTTTCTAGTGTTTTCCATAATGCATGTATAATGTATTTCTAGTGTATTTTTGTCTAGATCATAATGTAGTTATTCTAAGTGTAGTGTATAGAATTCTTGTTCATAGTATATTTATAGTTTATATTGTCTCTATCTAGTGTCTTTTTAGTGACTTCCATAATGGATTTATAATGTATTTCTAGTGTATTTGTAATGCAGTATACAGAATTCATAGTGTATTTATTCTAGTTCATATTGTCTTTCCAGTGTATTTTATGGTGTATTTCATAGTGTCTCTCTAGTGTCATTCATGATGTCCTGTATTTCTAGTGTTTTTCTAGTGTCTCTCACGGTGTATTTCATAGTGTATTTCTCACAACTTTTTTCCACTGTCTTTAATGGTGTATTTTCTAGTGTCTGTCTATTTTTCGCCATGGTGCATTTCTAATGTTTTCTAGTGTCTTTCCTAGTGTATTTCATAGTGAATTTCCATGGCTTCCTAGTGTCATTCATTGCGTATTTCTAGTTCATAGTCTATTTACTCTAGTTTATAGAAGTGTAGTGTAAAGAACTAAGTGTAGTGTACAGACATCTAGTTCATAATGTGTCTCTAGTGCAGTATTGCAGCATTCACTGCAGCATCGTCTTTCTACTTTAAGTCCTGCAAGCATTTCATTGCACGCTTCCTGCATCCTACACTGCAGGCTTGTCTGTGAGACATAAAATTAGGACTTGAATCTCGTCTGCTTCAGGTGGCGACTTTTATTCTGAAAGACATCCTGGATGAGAAATGCTCTGTCTCTTCTGCTGACCCGAAAGAAACACACGGGAGGATTTTTCTTTTGTATATAGCGCAGAACATTTGGCGCGTTATTGATGTAAACCAGGCCAGGATTGTGAAGTTGTGCACGAGCTGGTGTTGAGCAGCGAGTCCGCGGAGAGAAACCCGGGTGTTTAGCTGCGTTGCGGGTCGGTGTGTGTGTGTGGTGTGTGTTTCTCCATGACAGTCTCCTTTGTCTAGAGAGAAAAACAGCAGCAGCAGAAGCAGTGTGGGACATTCTGGTGTGTGTGTGTGTGTGTGTGTGAACGGCTCCAGGCCTCAACACAGAGCTCTCACACACGGCGGTTGATTCTCTACAATCCGTGTCTAATCCGAGGGGAGCGATGTCTCTGCACGGCAAGAGGAAGGAGATCTATAAGTACGAGGCGCCCTGGACGGTTTACGCCATGAACTGGAGCGTGCGGCCCGACAAGCGCTTCCGCCTCGCGCTCGGCAGCTTCGTGGAGGAATACAACAACAAAGTAACAATTTCAGCCTCGTTCAACTCTTTTATCTTTCATAATCTTTGATGTAATGTTACTTTAATAAACACGCGCGTCATGGCTGGCTGCAGACGCTGATTGGTTTTTTGTTTTTAGCTCTGTTTCTGTGTTCAGTAGAGACGGGAATCCGCAGTCACCCGCCGATACGATATTACTACGATACCTCGGTACCGATTCGGCGGGGGAAAAATAATGCGATTCCGGATTATTTTTTTTTTATTTAATAAATACCCTGATTTTTTTTTTCTTTTTATTAAAAAAAAATTCTCCACGATCTTTATTTTTTTTTTAATCATTAAAGAAAGTTTAATAAGTAACTAAATGTAGGCCGTTACTTATAACTTAACTTTCCTCCCTTTAAAAAAAACAAGCAAACTTCAAATACAAGAATTGAACATTTTACTGAGCAGCGCGCATCTCTGCCCTCCGCTGTAAACCCGGCAAATAATTCACTCCTACCAAACAGGATGAAATACAATTGAGTGTGCCTTATTTTACCGCCTCAAAACTCAACTTGACAGTGAATGCGCGGATTGAGGCTTGTACACATAATTTTCGACTAATTAGCACTCGCTGTGTATTGAGACTGGTGTAAGCATGTGCAATGAGCGGGTTTTTAAGTCTAATTCCCATTCTTACAGAGTTTTGAAAAAAAAGGCAGAATGGATGATTTTAACATAAGCAATTTTTGATGATGTAACGCCATAGAAATGCGTTTTTGTTGCTCAACACCAAGGTGAGCATTTAGCTTTATTAAACTTTTTTATTAGCCTTTAGTTGTGATTTATTATGTGCTTTACCACAAATCATTGCTGCAGCAGCAGTTTGTTTTGAGCCACTCTGTTTACCAATTCAATTATTCTTGCGATTCACGATTTTTGTAAATATCCCAATTCAATGTTACATGTTCGGCGTACAGCTTGTCCAGAAGCAAGCGTAAAAGCAGTGCAGATGGAGCTGGTACCGCAAAATAGCGTCAAGCAATAAAGATAGAGACAAAAGAGAAAATTATTGAGAGAATGGAGCGAGGTGAAAAGATTGCGGACATCGCTCATTCTTTTAACATGAATCGTTCGATCATTGGCACGATTCCTAAAGAACAAGGGCAAGATCGTGGAACATGTTAGTTTTATACTATGTGTAGCCAATTGTGTTAGTATCCTAGTACCTAGACAATGTTTATTGTACTTATGAACAAATTGGACTTACGAACAAGCGAATGACAGCGAATAATTTGACAAATTATTTTATTATATTTATTTTAAAAAATCACTTAATTAATTAACAAACTCTACATAAATTCCTGACTGTGCGTCTATTACCTGTAATAAATTGCAGCCACTTTGTGGATTAAATAACTGCACAGGTCCGTATCGCCATCTCGTTTCTTTTTGCAATTAATTCATTGTGCAGCTCTGGTCAAAAATTGTTTACTTATTCATAGAAATTCTTTTGTTATTGTTGGTATAATATAACTATAATGTATATAAATGTACTTGTTGTGGTCATATTATCACATGTTTTGACGCGTATCTTTAGTTTAATTATTCACTCACAACCGAAGTCCGATGAAGTCTTTGTCTCTTATTTATTTTTCCAGCATTAAAGATTCAACACTTCGTATAGTTGTCTTGAATAAATCCAGGTTACCACAAGTTATTTGCTGCATCTTGTAGATTACGGTTTCTTACTTTTACAACAACCTAATTTGCTGTATGTTGCTATGATCTTGGATTACGTTTACAACAACCTAATTTGCTGTATCTTTTAACTTATGATAGCTTGCAATAGTTTACGGTCAAAAGGCTTGTGTTCTCCAAGACTTCTGTATCTTAACTGAGCTGGTTTTACAGTGACATAGACATACTGCAACGTGTAACAGTGGAATGACATCACAGACATTACACACAATACGGTTGTCATAAAAGGATGTTTAACACAATAACTGATAAACTAAGTACAATAAAATGCAATGTATAAATGAAAATAAAATAAACACAACAACAAATTCATAACAGATGCAATATGGTTCTTACAGTATTTATATATGTATATAAATTATAATATAAATTAAATAAATTATTTATTTAGAAAATAGAAAAGAAATTTAAAAACCGTATGTCGTGTCAATGATGCTAAACGAATTACTTACATTTTTATAAGAAATAAATGAAATAATAAATGAAAAGGCTAAAAACATGTTAATTATGTGTAAAGTCTGAAATATTTATAAAAGCAATCTGAATCTTTTTTTTTTGACAATTTGTATGTTATGAATAACTAATATATAATAAGTAAATATTTTATCTTTATAGTAATGTGTAATTATTCATTCTAATCATTATAGATTAATAATGTGTTAATAAAGCAAATTAGACATACATTGATAAAGTAAATCAATGTATGAATAAATGCAAATGTAGTGAAAAGAAATCTCTATTGCCGATAAACTGCTGAAAATAAATTATTTATTTGTTTTTTGTTTATATAGTTATTGAAATTCTAAATAAAAACATACATACAGTATATAATATCCTATTTATTAAAAACAAATGAAACATATAAGGTGTCACAATCTCGAGACTATTTATAAAAGCAATTGTTTGTTTGAATTGTCAAATATTTATTTATAAAAACTTTTTTATTGCATTTTTAAAAAGAAATGAAAGTATAAAATATTTATTTAAAAACATATATAAATTATATATTGAAATTAAATGTGAAGTGTACTAAAACATTTATCTAATTAAATATTTAAATCATCTGTTTTACAATTTGAGCATAATACAAAAATAAATAAATAAATGATTGTAAACAATTTAACTCTAACATTCATATTTATAATATTGTACAATTATACATATATTAATTCTGAAAAATATATGAAAATAAAAATATCCATAGTTATTAACTATTTTAACAATACTTATTGATCAGCACTAGGAATAAACATATAATAAGTAAATGGCTGAATGAATAAATAATAAATATGATAAATGTTTTTTTTTTTTTTTTTTTTTTTACAATTTATTAATTTTAAATTTTTCTGTCAGTCTTTACTGAAATATTTCATAGATTTTTAAATATTTAAAACTAACATATAATTGAGTGTCAAATATTTATTTATTAAATTCATAAATAAAAGTATCACAGATCCGTAAGACTATTTTTTTTTCCTTGAAAGTTTCTCACCAAACAAAAAGTGTCAAAACTAATTTTGTCAATAATCAGTAACATTTATTAAAAGACATTTGTGACTTTACAGCATGTTGCCTTATGGCGTGTTTAGTCTTGTAGTGTGTATCGGTGTCCCCGCTCTGGGAGTTGCACAACTGCAGGGTTTAGGAGAGACACTCGAGCGTATGTGAGGAATCGGAAAGAAATGAAAAGAACATTTAATTGAATTAACCAAAGGGAATAGGAGCTGCAGTTAGAAAGCTTGACTTTAGACTTTATAATCGCTTTAGATATTTCACCCGACACATCCGGGTTTGTAAACAGAACCACCTGCTAGAAGCCGTGGCGGCGCTGGTCATCTTCTTGCTGTCCACATGTGAGATGTTTATCATTGAGGAGGCGTGTGGGGAGAAATGATTACGGATCGGATCCGAATAGGGCTTAAGACCATTTCCCCACAATATTCATGACGGTTCTGATTAATCCAAACCTGAAAGACGTTTCGATCATCCTGCCTCTGAGCAAAGTTTACTTTGTTGGAATTTGAAAGGCTTTTTCATGCCGGGCCGTGTACGATGGGAACGAGTCGCTCCGCTCACGACCGCTTCTCAATGCTGATACTCAACTGTGAATACTTTCTCCTCCGTCACGAGACCCGTTTCCAACAACAACCACTGCACAACACAACTTCCTTCTCACTACTGCGAACACGTGCGACTGGAGACACCGTACGGCCCGTCGACAAACACACATGCAAGTCCATGCGAGTTAGAGTACTGAACATTTTGGCGTATAATGTATACTGTATATGGTCAGCAGCGAAGTATTTAATAAGTTTGTTTACAATCATTTTGAAATGATAATCAAGATATTTATAAAATCGTGATATTTATAGAATTGCAATACAAGTTGGTACCGTGATAATACCGTATCCCTTATTATTACTGTGCAAGGAAATCTGAGGATGAAATCATATTAAGTGGATTAAATATATTTCTGGCGTCAGTATAAAAGTCTGTATTTATTGTTATGTATTTAAAGAAAACTGGTTTTTGAAGGTATTATAATCTCTCTTTCTCTCGGTTTTAAACTTTATTTATGGCTTGTTTTGGCTTTAATTGGTCGTTTGTAATGTAGTGAAAAGATATTACAGAGAAACTTCTGTAAATATTTATTTTTGTTTATATAATTATTGAAATTCTAAATAAAAACAAATGAAACATATAAGGTGTCACAATCTCGAGACTATTTATAAAAGCAATTGTCAAATATTTATTTATAAAAACTTTTTTATTGCATTTTTAAAAAGGAATGAAAGTATGAAATATTTATTTAAAAAAAAAATACAAATTATACATTGAAATTAAATGTGAAGTGTACTAAAACATTTATCTAATTAAATATTTAAATACTCTGTTTTACAATTTGAGCATAATACAAAAATAAATAAATAAATGATTGTAAACAATTTAACTCTAACATTCATATTTATAATATTGTACAATTATACATATATTAATTCTGAAAAAACTATGAAAATAAAAATATCCATAGTTATTAACTATTATCATTATAATGCCTATGTTTAACAATACTTATTGATCAGCACTAGGAATAAATATATAATAAGTAAATGGCTGAATGAATAAATAATAAATATGATAAATGTTTTTTTTTTTTTACAATTTATTAATTTTGTTCTATTTTTCTGTCAGTCTTTACTGAAATATGTCATAGATTTTTATATTGAATAGATTTTTAATAGATTATATATTGAAATTAAATGTGAAGTGTACTAAAACATTTATCTAATTAAATATTTAAATCATCTGTTTTACAATTTGAGCATAATACAAAAATAATTTTAAAATTTTCATGTGTGTGTGTGTAGGTGCAGCTCGTGGGTCTAGATGAGGAGAGCAGCGAGTTCGTGTGCAGGAACACGTTCGATCACCCGTACCCCACCACCAAGATCATGTGGATCCCAGACACCAAGGGCGTCTACCCGGACCTGCTGGCCACCAGCGGAGACTACCTTCGCATCTGGAGGGTCTGTAGCCTGCACTGCTTTATAGATATCTCTCTCTCTCATTGTCTCTCTTTCTTATTCTCACTCTGTGTCTCTCTCTCTCTCTCTCTCTCTCTCTCTCTCTCTCTCGCCGTCTCAGGTGAACGAGACAGAGACGCGTCTCGAGTGCCTCCTGAACAACAACAAAAACTCCGACTTCTGCGCTCCTCTGACCTCCTTCGACTGGAACGAGGTGGATCCGAACCTTCTCGGTGAGGCTCTGTTCGGACCGTGAATCAAAGAGACGTTCATTTAGAGTCACCAGCCTCAGAAATCCCCAATTAACAACCAGCACCTCAGATTAGAGCCGTTATGAAGGATTTACAGAGCAGAAGTAGCAGATATACATCTCAATATCAACTGTTCAAAGGAGATTATTGTGTATTTTGGATAAACGCCTTCGGTATCGTTTTATGTTTAATGTAGGAAGAAATAAAAATCAGGAACGACCATGGAATTTGAAGGGGTGCACAAACTTTTGACTGGTACTGTATTTCCGAAACAGGAACAAAAGTCTGCACTTATGACAACTTTCTGATCCGGCCATGCATTTTTAAATAGTCTAAAAAAAATAGAAGTATAAAATATACAATAAAAAAAAAAGGTGAATTTCCCGCGTGTATGGAGAGTGTTTGTAAAAACCATTCATGTGTTGCATATGATTTATCAAAAGTCAGAAATGATCTGCACTCCAGCTGTTAAATTAGTTTGAATTAACTTTTAGAAAAAATGTACATAATATACGTGTATATAATATACAAGTACGTGTTCACTCGTTAAAAACCTCGTACGGTTGAGCTGCGAGCCACGAATGCGCCGCTGTCGTCACTTCTTCATCAGAAGTGACTCTTCGTCCTCGTAGCGCTGCCTTCAGGGGACCAAACACAAGGGACGAAAGTCTGATGGAGTGAGATCGGGACTACGGGGAGGACGTTGATCCGTGTCTCTGATAAGACAACAGAAGATGTAATATAACCGGAGTGTGGATAAGTGTCGGGTGAAACGTGTTACAAGTTAACACGGATTACTTTTTTGATGTAATGAGTAATCTAACGGGTTAGGCTCGCCCTTTAGGCCTTGTTCACACGGGCGTTAAAATCTAGCGTTTTTCTGCCGGTCGTAGCGTCCGGTGAGCGCTGATGAAGCGCCGAGGGTTTTCTACACATAGGAGTCAGTGAGAGAGTTCACACGGGCTTTGGTGACGTGCGTTTGTTCGGCTGCGCGTTTATGCGGCTTCAAAAAAGTGTTGCATGCAGCTTGCGGGAAAAAAGCTAAATAAAATGTCGGAGGATCAAAAGTGGAAACCATCCGACAGTAATTGAAAAACTTGCGCGGAAATTTTCGCATTTCTTCATAAACCACAAAAAACGTCCTTTAATCCGACATTGTGCAGTCAGAGGGTGAACCCAGTAGCGGCGGCGATTTTTTCTCTCCCTAAGTCGTCGTATTACAAGAATTTTTAAAACAATAAGATTAATGTCTAATAGAGCAAAATGGTCCATATTAAAAGGAGGCACCTCAAATAAAATGACAAGGGCTTTCATATCCAGTTCCCGACACACTGCCCCCTACAGGTTAAACACACAAACTACAATTTAGGCTGCAGGCTGGCGTTAGACAGAGACAAACCAACGCCAGTGTAGAAATCAATCGAGCGGCGCTACAACACGCAACATAAACGTACAGGACGTTCAGAGCTCGTTCGTTTATCCAAAGATTTAACGCCCGTGTGAACAAGGCTCAGTTGTTTAATTATATTTTCAGTAATGTAATCTGTTATTCAGACAATTTATGTAATCCATGAGCCAGAAAACAGTCCTACAAGCCCCGCCCCCGATACCCCGCCCCCTCTGTTATTCCTGCTGTTTTACCCCTTCTCACCTATATACCACCTACCATAGGTTTGACTATGTGAGGACCGACGCGCGGAAAGATGGAAACCTAATCACAGCGGCAAAACTCGCGGTGAATCATAATGAACCGTACTTACGGCCACCGCGCAAACCGCATACAGTAGGTGAGACGGGGGTATTAGTAGGTGAGACGGGGGTATTAGTAGGTGAGATAGGGTTATTAGTAGGTGAGACGGGGGTATTAGTAGGTGAGACAGGGGTATTAGTAGGTGAGATAGGGGTATTAGTAGGTGAGGCGGGCGTATTAGTAGGTGAGGCGGGCGTATTAGTAGGTGAGGCGGGGGTATTAGTAGGTGAGACGGGGGTATTAGTAGGTGAGACGGGGGTATTAGTAGGTGAGATGGGGGTATTAGTAGGTGAGACGGGGGTATTAGTAGGTGAGACGGGGGTATTAGTAGGTGAGACGGGGGTATTAGTAGGTGAGATGGGGGTATTAGTAGGTGAGACGGGGGTATTAGTAGGTGAGACGGGCGTATTAGTAGGTGAGACGGGGGTATTAGTAGGTGAGACGGGGGTATTAGTAGGTGAGACGGGGGTATTAGTAGGTGAGACGGGGGTATTAGTAGGTGAGACGGGGGGTATTAGTAGGTGAGACGGGGGTATTAGTAGGTGAGACGGGGGTATTAGTAGGTGAGACGGGGGGTATTAGTAGGTGAGACGGGGGTATTAGTAGGTGAGACGGGGGGTATTAGTAGGTGAGACGGGGGTATTAGTAGTTAACAGGTTATGGGCCAAACTTCACTGAGTGATGATGATAGAATAATTATAAAGGTCTAAAACAACATGCATGAGGAATCACAAAGGAGTTTTTTATTTTCTGCAATGGAAAAGTACTCGAACTAATGTAATGTAACTGATTACTTTTTAAAGACAGTAATTTTGTAATGTAATCAGTTATTTTTAAAAGTACCGTCCCCCAACACTGACTGTATATAAATGTTCTGAAAGCAATACGGAGAGACGTAACAGTACCCATGTTTTCCTCAGGTGGTGCATGGACCCCCGCTCGCTGTTTCCTTCTTGTCTTTGTTGAACCACGTGTCTCTATGTTCCTTTAGGCACGTCTAGCATCGACACCACCTGCACTATCTGGGGCTTGGAGACGGGACAGGTGCTGGGGAGAGTCAACCAGGTGTCGGGACACGTCAAGACCCAACTCATCGCCCATGACAAAGAGGTGAGACGGCGCTCAGGATGCAGCGACTCCTCGTCTGGTACCGTGTAGTGATTTGCGTTTACGTGTGTGTGACGTGTGCAGGTGTACGACATCGCGTTCAGCCGCGCGGGCGGAGGCCGCGACATGTTCGCGTCGGTCGGAGCGGACGGCTCGGTGCGCATGTTCGACCTCCGTCACCTGGAGCACAGCACCATCATCTACGAGGATCCTCAGCACCACCCGCTGCTCCGCCTCTGCTGGAACAAGCAGGACCCCAACTACCTGGCTACCATGGCGATGGACGGCATGGAGGTGACGTCATGCTCGCGCGCATTTGGGATGGGGGTTAAGGGATGTGTACTGGGTGTGTGTGTGGACAGCGTTAACACCGTGACCGTGTGTGTTGCCAGGTGGTCATCCTGGACGTGCGTGTACCGTGCACGCCTGTGGCTCGGCTCAACAACCACCGCGCGTGTGTGAACGGCATCGCCTGGGCCCCTCACTCCTCCTGCCACATCTGTACTGCAGGTAACACACACACGAAGTGTATGAACATTATTCATATAAACAAAACAATAAACAATGTATGACCGGGGGAAAGTTCAGAACAGGAAACTGTGCAAAAGTATTGAGCCCCTCATTTACTCATGAATAAATGGAATTAAACTTAAGATAACGGAGATATACTGTAGGAAGGTACCTTTTTAGCATAATGCGCGTCCAGCCCTAGAGGTAATACTAAGACGAACCTCGCGAGTGCCTCCGCACACACGTCCTCACCTCTGTCCCTCTCGCTCCCCTTTTCTCTTCTCCACGCAGCGGACGATCACCAGGCCCTGATTTGGGACATCCAGCAGATGCCGCGCGCCATCGAGGACCCGATCCTGGCCTACACCGCCGAGGGCGAGATCAATAACGTGCAGTGGGCGTCCACTCAGCCCGACTGGATCGCCATCTGCTACAACAACTGCCTGGAGATCCTGCGTGTTTAACAGCGCCGCCGAGGTCGCCGCTGCCACTGACCCGTGCTCTCCCACTAACACCACCACCACCACCACGGAGAGCGCGGCCAGTCCCAGCGAGAGCCACGATAACGGAGCCGCAGCGGGAGCCGGACCCAGGCTGGGGGCGGGGCCGGGGGTGGGGGCGGGGCCGGGGGTCTGGTTCCTGTGCTGCTGCAAAGGAGTGGAGATGGCAGGAGGACTCGGCTAATGGACAGGATCCTGGGGTTGTTTGCATACGCGCGTGTGTGTGTGTGTGTTTGAAAGAATGTGTTTATAGGTGCGTATATGAGCAAGTGTGTGTTCATGTGTATGTCTTGAAGTGTTGATCTGTGTGTGTTAGAGCCGTACACATCCTCTCTTTTTGGTTTGCAGTGTAGTTGTTCTGCGACGGCGTGTGTAGATATTTTCCGCATTTACAGACCAGAGGGTTTATTCATTCATTTGTTTGTTTGTTTTTTTTGGAGAGAGAAAAAAAAATTATGTTGCGTATTTCCCGTATGTCAAGTAGCTAATCAAGACTAGTTAGCAAGCAGCAGGACTGGCGTTTTGCTCGGAGCGACGTGAAAATAAAAACTAAAGCATCATGTTTGTTCGAGGTTCCTCGACGATGAGACGTGACACAAGCACGCGTCATGACCGTAAGGAACGCTGCTAAGGTGTTGTTGTTTATTTTTTTTTACTACTATGTTCTGTCCAACGTGGTGCCGGTGCTCACACAAAGCCCCCCCCCCCCCCTCTTTCACTTAATAAAACACGAGTGTCCGATTCGACACGCAGCCTGGACGGGACATGGTTACTCCTTTCTCATTATCGATCTCGTCTTATTTAAGCTCGGTCAGTTTGTTGCCATAGCAACGCGATCATCATAACCTGTACACGTCAGTGTTGTCATGGAGGAAAGGGTTAAACGGTCATAGTTGCGTAACGACGTATTCGCACCGATTTTCAAAGTACGCGCTGAACCCTCTTTCCCTTTTTGTTTTTTTGTTTTTTTTTAACTCTACCCGTTCATAAGTTCACTCCCTGTTTTATTATTTTTTTTTTCAGCATGTTTGTGCTCGATGTGAGAGATGTACATACATATATAAAGATTATAAATAAGCTAGGGGCAAGCGTTCATGTTGTACTTGTTTTTTCCTTCTGTTTTTGTTTACTTTGCCGTCCGGATTCGCCGATATTTGCGGTCTGCCCGTGAACATGTTCAGCTGTGATGAAGTTCATCGTGCCGGTGCGCTCGCTGTTTCAGGACCAACTGTCGAGTCTTCTCTGAAAGAGCGCGCATGTGATTACATCTTTGTGCCCAACTGCAATGTTTTTTCTATTAATAAACTCGCATTGTTCTTCCACGCAGGCCTCGTCTGAGTCTTTTGTCTGATAAGAATCAACTTTATCACCACCTGAGTGACTGAAGCATCTCCAGATCATAAAACCGTCTCCAGAGGCGTGGACAGTGGAGCTTCCCGTCTTACCCTGACACGCCCGTCTCTCTGGAATAGACTCAGTCTGGACTCATCAGGTCACATGACCTTTTCCATTGTTTCCAAACTTTAGCTCCTTAGCGAACGCAGCTTAGCACTGAGAATAGTTTAGCTGTTTAGTCTCAATCCCTGTCCCAAGTTGTGCACATGGACATGCTCTTACTTTTACTATTACACTATTTACTATTATTTTCTTTTATCATGACGATTTAACTTGACACTAAACATTTAGGTGATCTCTGATGGCAGGACATATTCCAGGAAACTGCGAAGGAGTGGCACTCGGTGCATAAGATAATCTTGCACACTGTAATTAAAGTTAAAAGTGCCAAAATGAAATATTGTTGGCCAAATGCTCAGTTATTTAAATCCAAACTGCAACCTTTTTTATTATTATTATTATCCATTATTATTATTATTACCCTTTTAATTATTATTATTATGATTATTATTATCCTTTTTTAAATTATCCTTTTTTATTATTATTATTATCCTTTTTTTTATTATTATTATTATTATCCTTTTATTAGTATTATTATGATTATTATTATCCTTTTTTATTATCCTTTTTTATTATTATTATTATTATCATCCTTTTATTATCCTTTTTTAATTATGATTATTATTATTATTATTATTATTATCCTTTTTTATTATTATTATTATTATTACCCTTTTAATTATTATTATTATTATTATCCTTTTTTAGATTATTATTATTATCCTTTTATTATTATTATTATCCTTTTTTATTATTATTATTATCCTTTTTTATTATTATTATTATTATTATCCTTTTTTTATTTATTATTATTATTATTATTATTATCCTTTTATTATTAGTATCCTTTTATTATTATTATTATTATCATCCTTTTATTATCCTTTTTTAATTATTATGATTATTATCCTTTTTTAATTATGATTATTATCCTTTTTTAAATTATTATCCTTTTTTATTATTATTATTATTATCCTTTTATTATTAGTATTATTATTATCCTTTTTTATTATTATTATCATCATCATCCTTTTTTATTATTATTATTATCATCCTTTTATTATCCTTTTTTAATTATGATTATTATTATTATCCTTTTTAATTATTATTATGATTATTATTATCCTTTTTTTAAATTTATTATTTTTTTTTTGGACATCCAGTACAGTCGACCCCTGTGAAGTCACAGTTCGGAGTTCGCAGCCTCATTCATTTAAATTTGTCCTTAGAACCTGACTAATAATTGTTTGCCGAAATCCCCACCATGTTTGTGGAATCCGCTAATATCCTCTGCAATTTATTATTTATTTTTTTGGTGGCAATACAATTTTTCACGAACAATGTAGTTTACTAAGTTTGTAACATAAAAATTAATGTAAATTTCTATATAAGATATAATACGGTATAAGTGTTTTAACACTTTAGAGAGAAGACAAAGCGACTGGAGGAAAACGCGGCCTGGGACGGTGAATTATTACCGTATTTACTCTACAGTACTGATACCAAAGAAAACGCACTTGTATGAGTTACAGCACGTATAGAGGCAACATCAGTATTTTACATTCCAGCACTGCGGGAGACACAGCGGTACAGTACAGTACACCAGTTTACCTTTACATTCTTTTATTCTAATACATTTATTTAATTTTTAGGGGTAATGTATTAAACTGAGGTTGAAATTAAATTAAAGTGTTTTGGGAGCATATTTAGTGTTTAAACTGTGTATATATGTGTGTGTATGTATGTGTGTGTGTGTATATATATATATATATAAATTACACATATACACAGAATATACAGTGTGTGTATATTACACATATATATTACACATATACACACACAGTAAATACAGTATGTATATAACTATATATATATATATATATATATATATATATATATATATATATATATATATATATATACACACACACACACGTTGAACCCCTGAAATTTATAATAAATAAGAAATTTAATTTATAATATATACTATATTATATACAAGTCTGTAGGGGATCCATACATAAAACACTTTAATTTCTAACTCAGCTTAATACATTACCCTTAAAAATAAAGTATAGTCAAGTAATAATAATTTAAGACATTAGAGAAGATCTGTTTCATACGCGGTCTAGTTTTAGAGCTGTTTTGATCTTTTTCAGTTGTAGTAATTTGAAGGACAATAAATCCTTAAATCCTAATTGTAATTCATTTTGGAAATCGTATTTTATACAGTGAAATAAATTATATTATATTATATTATATTATATTATACAAAAATAGTACTTCGCTTGACTGACCATGAAATGACATCCCAGTGTTCCACTAGTGATTGGAAACCATCAAGCTAGAAAGTTTTCTCAGTACGCCGGAGTTATAATAGGACTGCCTGCTTCACATCAGAAACCCCGGCCTCCCAGGAACTCCTTTAATGGCCCCAAACGTGTGAAATGTTCTGGAGTGGGGTCAGGACTGTAGAACTCCCAGCCGAGTTCCTCTAATGTACTGTACATGCGGTGTTGGTGAATGAGTGTGTGTACAATTCACACACACACAGATGCATCTCTTCCGCAAGTCGGCGATGTCGATTTTCAAGGACCAACTGTGCTTGAAGTCTTGTAAATGTCGATCAGTTTTACATGTTTAATCACTAGAAATTTCATCACAAGTCCCAGTTTGACTTGAACGCTAGTGAGATTTTAACAACACTGCCTGGGAGGGGGGGGGGGGGGGGGGGGGGGGGCGGGTTAAATGTTTAATGTTTAAATATAGAAAAGTCAAAACTGTGGGATAAATATGTAGGAAATAATTCCACATACAGGACGGTTCTGTGTTATAAATAATCTTTAATCTAAAATAAAAACAGCAGTTTTGTGCTTGTCGTAAACCTTTAACAGTCCAGTAAAGGTTCTCAGGTGAATCTGATGTACAGTCACTTCCTTCATATGTCCTTCATTTAATAACATCAGCATCTTAATAAAATATCATCTCTCTCACACACACACACACACACACACTTTGGCATGGTTTTAACTTGTACTACAGTTTAGTTTATCGATTGAATTCCTTGTTCTCTGAATCAGTCATGGCTGATGTGTTGCTGAAATCTCCAGAATATAAACAGAAGAAAAGTGAACAATTCCACGTCTATACACTGAAAATACAGTTCTGTGCTTCAGTAAACCGATACATGAGATACATACAGTTCAAAAATGCCCGAGATATTTTTATTACAGTGTCGATTTGTGGTCAGGGAGAAATAAAATAAAGCGTCCAGCGGATCCGAGACGGGGTACAGAGGTGTCGGGTTTCTCAGGAAAGACCCGGAAAACCTCTGGACATGAGAAGCGAAAGTACAAACGGAACGTGAGCTAGAAAAGCCTGTTCGCTGAAGCTCCTAGAGAGAGAAGATTTGTGTGTGTTTCTTAGATCAGGAATCTGAATCCCTTAAAACAAACAAAATAAAAATTTACACTCAAAAATAATTTAAAAGACAAAAAAAAGCTTGGAGGAAACGACGTATGCGGACATGTAGTAATAAAATAAATGTGCTATTATATTTGTGCAATAAGACCTCTTCGGGCCGGTAACTTTTAAATGACCTACAAGATACTGTATGAAAACACCAGCTGCTGAATTCACAAGTTGTGTTTTAAATTCATCTTTGAAATCAAATCAACAATCTTATTTTTTTGTGCTTGGAGAATTTTTTTTAAAAAGAGCCGTGGGAGAGACGGTACTGCTGAAAAAACAAAAAAAACAATAAGGGAGTCCTTATTAAGGTTTGACTTTGAACAACCGTATATACACATACAGTATGAGGGGCGTTCAGGTCAAACCGGGACTTGCCCCACGTACATATCCGCGTGGTCACGATGAGATTCACTTGGAAACCTAAACCTTAATCTCAGACACTATTAAACTGTAGGTTAGTTAACAGTAGAATAAAGTATAGATTTATAATTCTTAGGTCTATTATGTTCTGCATGGGATTTCCTGGAAAGCTTTAATAAAAAAGTACTAAATACTGATGACTCTGTTTCAGACCAAACAATGAGTTGAAGCTACCTGTTTGTTTTATTTCAACCGGTTTAAACTGAATCTCATTGACCTCATTGAAAAAAGAAAAAAAAAATTGCACTTTCAATAAACAGAGATGATAATATAATAATAATGTGCGTCCTTTTAAAGGTTAAATGGGTCATTTTTATAAACTAAATGTGTACTCAGAGACTGTGTATGTAATTTATTTTACAGTGACTGACTCCAGGAAAACATACCGTAATAACATTGTTATGCCACGACAATCTCACTCACTCACTCACCGTCTACACCACTTTATCCTCAATACAGGGTCACAGGGGGCCTGGAGCCTATACCAGCAGACTTGGGGCACGGGGCGGGGTACACCCTAGATGGGGTGCCAATCCATCGCAGGGCACACAAACATACACACACAGGCGATGGGGAACGCCAATCAACCTAACATGTCTTTGGACTGTGGGAGGAAACCGGATTACCTGGAGGAAACCCACCAAGTACGGAGAGAACACGCAAACTCCATGCACAGACACCTGAGGCAGGCATCAAACGGTGTTCGAAAGGTGCAAGGCGACAGTGCTGACCGCTAAGCCAGAGTGACTCTGTAAAGCTGCTTTGCGCCAATGAATAATGTTAAAAGCGCTATACGTATCAATAAAACGAAATGAATTTAATTTAATTTAAAATGAAAACCAGGAAACACTGTAGATTGTGGAAACTCTGGAGAAACCCTCCATGACATCACCCACAGCTTTTTCCAAAGAGTGCTTTTGAAGCTCAACTGTGGGAGCTCTGGTCATCGCCATCATGACGCCTGACTCCGCCTAGACCATGGTTAATCCATAAATCGGAAGAACAAATCGAGCCTGGGTTTTTTAATGGAACATGCCTACTTACCCCAAGTTCAGGTTAAGCTCACAGGCTGGCTTTGCTAAGGTGGCTAAGGTAAATGTGTACGCTAACGTTAATTTTGTTTGCAGTTGGTTGAACTCTATAAACCAACGCTGTGGGTCATCAATACCTACACATCGTCCCGTGTCAATTTCTTGTCGTGAGTCAAACTACAATGCTTCCAGTTAGCTGGTTAGCAAAAGTGACGCATAGCAGACAACTAGCGGTTTGACACCTGCATTCCAGAGGTCAGTCAAACTGTCCATGCATAATTTTATGACTTAAGTTAAGCCCATGTTCCCAGTACATTTATCATGAATGGGAAATCTAGCTATGGAGATCAAAGCCTTGTTTATTTCTCTGCAAATTTGGCATTTAACAAGCACCTCTAAATGGATTGACTCACTTTTGGAGCCAGCCTACTAGTGGTCATTCGAGGAACTGCATATTTTGGCACTTGGACTGTAGGATAACCACACTCTGCTTTCGTCTGAACAGACACCCAAACAACATGGATGTGTATCTTTGGGGTGGATTTCAGGGTTGATTTCATTTAGCAAAATCTTATTCCTAGATGGCAAACCTAAGACACTTATAGTAGTGTGCAAAAATATTTGACAATTTTTTTAGTACAAACATGACGCAAAAAATTGAGGGACCAATTTTTTTTTTAACATAAAAGTAAATATATTGAAGTCTGTCACTACAGGGACAAAAGTTTGTGCACGCCTGCTCGTCACATTCAGATGCTTGTTAAATATCCTGTTGCTGATTTATTTATTTTTTGCTCTTATAATCCACAGCACTAGCCTAGAAAGGATTCCACTAGATGTTGGGTTGTACTGTAGCTGTGTTCATTTAGATGCTGGGACAGATTTAGCCTTCTTAGTTCCACTGATGGGAAATGGTAATTCAAGCAGAATTGCGCTCGTACAAATTTACCCAGATCAGTTTTCCTGCTGTGTGATGAAATGACCAGCGAGGATGTCGATTCAGAAGTGTGACTAAGTTTCAGCGTGTTCACTCCAAGCACAGAGATACTGGGAGAGCTGGGTTTTACAGCTGAATGTCTTTCAGATTCATCCTTATACCCAACATGTGATCTTCATCAGTGTGCAAGACAACCATATTTAAATACAGCGGTACCTCGGCATACAGATTTGATCGGATCTCGTATTGCGAAACGAGTTTTCCCATAGGACATTATGTAAATGCAGATAATCCGTTCCAAATATTACCGATTTCTAACACCGTAGTCATATTTTTGCATATAAAAACAATCAAAACATTTAGAAAAGATCTGAAATAAATAGACATGACTAAACCTTAATTAACCAAAAGTTTTGATTTTTCGCTCGGTTGCTTGTCTGCCAAAAATACTTTGTATGCATGTCGTATGTAAGTTTTAGTTCTTAAGGCGAAAATTTTCAAGGTGGGTTCATATGCTGAGGTACCACTGTAATGATGTTCTAAGGTGACTGTATTAGTTCGTTCTTCTTTCATCACTTAACCGTTTCCTTCAATACCCACAATGCCGTCCAGCTATAGCGGTAGAGTCAGGTAGAGTCCCAACTTCATGAGGAGTGACTTTAGCGCTTCAGTCTATCCAGCTCTCACACCTTATCGTCCGTACACTCTTCTCAAACTTCCAAAGGTCCAATTTTCGTCAATAAAATAAGATTTTTTCATGTTGCTGCAGTGCATTCTGGGACAATGAGTCCCAGATCCCATCGCATCCCATAATTAAAAATTAGTGTTTAGTTGTTTGAGCTGTCGGAAAACGCCGTCTCTCTTTAGCCAAAGTTGTTTGAGACATATTCGAGTTCTAAACAGCGCTGGAGTTAAAACTATAGATACTGTCTTGAATGTCCCTTCTGTCCATGACCAGGAGCATCAGATTACAGCAGAGCTAAAATCGTGCAGTGTTCGATTTGCGCTTTGTTCTACATAGAATCTGAGATACACACGTGTGCCTTGTATGTGCGTGTGTGTGTGTGTGTGTGGAACTCAAACCGGGTCCTCTCCACTCAGTGTGGATTAACCCGTGTCCACGAGCAGCAGCATACAGTTCGTTTGAAGCTCAGAGTCTCCAAATGATTTGTGAAGTAAAGAACAAGAGGAGGAAGAGGAGGAGGAGGAGGAGGAGGAGGGATTGCGGCTCTGTCCTGTCCGATCTATCCTGCTAATGTTGGACACATGTGGTCCAGTGGGGGGATGAGAATAGAGCATGGCCCGCTTGGGAGTTAGCTGCCTGGAAGCCCAGGATCAGACAGGTGCCTTTGGATCTGTGACGTGCCCTCCAGGCTGCTCGGGCTCTCCAGGTGTTCAGGGAGAGAAGGGAAACGCAGGCTGAGGTGAAGATGTGGGTTTTCAGGGATGTTCAGATTGGCAGGGACAGCCAGTTTGGTCTCTGTCTCCGGAGACATGGACGTTGTGTCGTCGGTAGTTAAGGTGAGGTGGATGCCGCTGGAGAGAGACGCGTGAGACTCTGGGTTAGGGCTGTCCGTCTCAGGAGTCTGTGATACACGGAGAGAGGATTCAAGCAGTAAGACTTAGTGAGTGTTTTTCACCAACATGAAATTCATACAAATGGTTTCCTTTTCCTTTCCTGTAGTACTCCTGTGTTTATGCCTACTATTAGTTAAAGCTCAGGTTTTATACAATAGGATTTTGATTTAAAAGGCACAAATCAATCTACTGATCTCCTGTAATAAGCTATGGTTTTATATATATTTTATACATTTGACAATATGAATGAATTTACTACAGCCTTGAGCAAAAGTTTTGAGAATGACACAAATATGAATTTTAATAATAAATAATAAATAAAGTCTGCTGCTTCAGTATTTTTCGATCTTTTTGTCAGACGTTATTATGGTATATGTGTCAAAGGATCTTATTGACAATTACATTTGGAGTGTTGACACCACTTTTTCAAGACCTCTGCAATTCAACCCTGCATTTTCAATCGCTCACTTTTTCTTCTCCGGATAAACTTTTTTTCCCAGATGCTCCAAACAACTGGAAAGGGGATTCATCAGAGAAAATGACTTTACCCCGTCCTCAGCAATCCCTGTACCTTTTGTAGAATATCACTCAGTCCATGATGTTTTTTTTTTCTGGCCAGAAGTGGCTTCTTTGCTGCCCTTATTGAAATGTGTGAAGGTGAGCGATACCTCAGACCAGTGTCATGGCAACAATAAAGCATCCTGAAACCATTCATGTGTGGGGTCGCTTCTCAGCCAAGGGAGTCGGCTCACTCATAAGTTTGCCTAGGAACACATGCATGAATAAAGAATGATACAAAAACATCCTCCGAGGGCAACTTCTCCCAACCATACGTACAAGAACAGGTTGGTGATGAACAACGCCTTTTCCAGCATGACGGAGCACCTTATCATAAGGCAAAAGTGCTAACTAAGTGTCTCGGGGAACAAAACATCGAACTTTTTGGTCCATGACCAGGAAACTCCCCAGACCTTAATCCCATTAAGAACTTGTGGCCAGTTCTCAAGAGGATTGTGGACAAACAAAAACCCACAAATTCCTACAAACTCCAAGTATTGATTATGTGATTATGTAACAATGGGCTGCTATCAGTCAGGATGTGGCCCAGAAGTTGATTGACAGCATCGCCAGGGCGAAGTGTAGAGGTCTTGATAAGAAGGGTCAACACTGCAAATATCGACTCTAAAGTGCTAATCACTAAGGCACCTTAATATATAAATAGAATAGTTTTTAAGCACATAATTAAGTCACTTGTGAGTCCGTTTGCAAGTAAATCGACATCTGTGTAACAAACTGAACGGACAAATCGCCCATTTGGTGGCCATTTTGACACCTCATCGGCTTCATATCCACTAGGGGCATTAAGTGCATTTCCTCTTGAACTCATGGACGGATTGACCGCCAGGTTGGATGTAGTTTTCCACCATAGAGGTGCTTAACTGGAAAGTCGTCTATTTAAATTCTTAAGGCAACAATCTGATATTTAAAGATACCACTGATCTACTACAACAGAAGGTGCACACAAGGTTTGCGAGTGCTTCAAGTCCACTCCAGTCCCTGTTGCTTCTCTAGACTCTAAGCGCGTAGGAACTTCCTTGCTATCACTCACTTTGTTGGTGGAGGTGTGTATTGGCTTTCTGGTGTGTACAGTAGGAGTGAGAGGTGTTGTAGCATGGAAAACCGGAGCCCCATACAGGTCAGGAGGAGATGCGGTGTGATGGACCGCCGGGGACGGAGACACAGAGCTGTAATCAGGAGGCACTTGGGCCATCTGTCGCTGAAGCAGCTGCAGGATCGCGTTAATGTCAGCCGTCATCCGTGTCTCCAGTCTACAGGCCGAGAGAATGAGAGAGTAACAAGAGAGAAATAGAAAGCAGGAACAGAAATAGAAACAGCATGAGCAGCAAGGAAACCACAGAGCTGAAGGAAGCAGATAAGAACACATGCAGAAAACTACATGAGGTGATGATAAACAAAGATGTGTGTGTTTGTTCGGACCGGTTCAGCTGAGACTGCAGTAGTTCAAGGCGGGACCGAAGATCGTTTGGTCTCTCCTCGGTCTTCGCCCTGCGCTGGTGATGATGATGATAGCAGGTGCATGTTGAGGCATCTGGGACTCTGGGACTCTGGTGGTACTGACTCGGCCTGCGCTCGGTCCAGCAGCCGTACAGCTCAGAGACATTCAGAGAACCTGCTGTGTTCAGTGTACACAGTCAGAGACACATCAGAAAATCAAAACCTAGCATTACAGTATATTTAATTCCACACAAAGCTACCAGATGAACATTCTTAATGACAAAGAAAAAGAAATTTACTGATAATACAAGTAATGGGGTGTGGCCCCTGTACCTATCAATCAGAAGGTGTGGCCTGAGTGCATGTCAGTCTCCATGAAGGGGGTGTGGCCTGAGTGTATGTCAGATTCAGTGAAGGGGGTGTGGCCTGAGTGCATGTCAGTCTCCATGTAGGGGGTGTGGCCTGAGTCCATGTCAGTCTCCATGTAGGGGGTGTGGCCTGAGTCCATGTCAGTCTTCATGTAGGGGGTGTGGCTTGAGTGCATGTCAGTCTTCATGTAGGGGGTGTGGCTTGAGTGCATGTCAGTCTCCATGTAGGGGGTGTGGCCTGAGTGCATGTCAGTCTCCATGAAGGGGGTGTGGCCTGAGTGCATGTCAGTCTCCATGTAGGGGGTGTGGCCTGAGTGCATGTCAGTCTTCATGTAGGGGGTGTGGCTTGAGTGCATGTCAGTCTCCATGAAGGGGGTGTGGCTAGCCTGAGTGCATGTCAGATTCAGTGAAGGGGGTGTGGCCTGAGTGTATGTCAGATTTAGTGAAGGGGGTGTGGCCTGAGTGCATGTCAGACTCCATATAGGGGGTGTGGCCTGAGTGCATGTCAGTCTCCATATAGGGGGTGTGGCCTGAGTGCATGTCAGTCTCCATATAGGGGGTGTGGCCTGGGTGCATGTCAGTCTCCATGAAGGGGGTGTGGCCTGAGTGCATGTCAGATTTAGTGAAGGGGTGTGGCCTGTGTGCATGTCAGATTCAGTGAAGGGGGTGTGGCCTGTGTGCATGTCAGACTCCATATAGGGGGTGTGGCCTGAGTGCATGTCAGTCTCCATATAGGGGGTGTGGCCTGGGTGCATGTCAGTCTCCATGAAGGGGGTGTGGCCTGAGTGCATGTCAGATTTAGTGAAGGGGGTGTGGCCTGTGTGCATGTCAGCTTCAGTGGAGGGGGTGTGGCCCGAGTGGATATCAGATTTGTTGGAGTAGGCGTGGTCTGAATATTTTTTAAACATGAAACATTAAAGATCAATCCTGATTGTTTACTAACACACTGTATCCTTCTGTCTCTGTACCTGATGTTTCTCTTTCTCCACTGCTAGGAGGTTTTAGGTTGGCCCGGACTTCCGGAGGGTTAACGTCTCCCCGTCCAGGCCCTGAGTGTTTCATCTCATCCTCGCTGGACAAAGAGGCAGCGCTCACGCTGCTGCACAGCTCGTCCCAGTGTGAGTGCAACAGCACCCCTCTGTGGTTCCCTACAGAGCCACATGACCGGCGGGGATATGACTCTTCTCTATCCGTGCCGTCTGAAGTGAACAAAAGCACATAGAACAAACATGTACTGTATATAGACATGGAAATGTATACATTATTATTATTGTTATTATTATTAATAAAACTATTGCACTATAAAGGTATACAGTGCTGGGGTTCATCAGAACTCTCTAAAAGTTGCAAGTGTGTTATATTACACAGACTATAAGGGTTAATCATTTAAAAGGTCAGTATGGTGCTGTGCATGTGCGTATTTGTTGGGCGGGTAGAACACACACACCCACACATTTGTACCTGGTCTGTTGCGATGGAGGGAGTTTCTCCCATGCTGCGCTCGTCTGTACCCGCAGTCTGACTCCTCGCTGGGGTTTAGCTGTGTAATTCTGTCTGCCTGATACAAACAAGCTTCAGTAACTTACATAACCACACTCACACATACACACTCACATGCACACACATCTCTGTATGCTGCTTTTTATCAGGATGAGCCAACCACTTCCACACAGCTTGAGAAAATTCTAAGCCCTTACATCTCTGAGGTTGAACGTGATCTCCAGGTTGGTCCAGAAGCTGTCGGAAAAATCGGGGTACATGTCGAGCACCTCGAGCAGATCGTCCCTCAGGATCTTGTGCAGGTCACAGTAGGTCAGGGCCCTGACGTCTGCGTTCGATTTCCCAGGCCTCCCGTAGAGACTGATGGGCTCGCCGAAGATGTCGTTCTTGCCTGAGTGGAGAGAAAAAAAAGCAGCTCGTTTCCAGTGAAAGGTTTTTATTTCAGATGTAACAAGCGAGTAAACACGAGACAGAACTAAATGGGTTTTCAATCTATAAATGGTGCTGAGAGCGTGACCCGTCTGAACGTTCGGGCTAGAGATAATCGATATCGCATGATCGATAAGGCAGAAGCACATGATGTCACTGTGGATCATTGGGACAGAGCAGAGATGGAACAAACCAAGAACTACATGAGAAATGATTAGGGCTGTCTGTATGGATTTCACAGTTTCAATGGCAAGACAAAATGCATTAGATTTATGTTAAAGTTATGATTACGCAATGTTTAAGTTACAATATGATGTTAATTAATTTACCTAACTTCTGGACATGTGAGTTATAGAGTAAAAAAAGTGAAGAAATCATTAGCATAAATAAATTCAACATTTGCATAATTATGTAAAATGTATGCAATTATAAAATAAATTATTTAGATAAATATTGAGGAAGGGAAAAAAAGCAAAAGGGAGAAAGTGACTTGGATGATTGTGCAGGAAATTAAAGAATAAAAAAAGAAAAGAAATTATTATATTTATGTTAAATACATGAAAGGAATATCAAATAAATGAAAAAGAAAACATGGAACAAAAGCAAGGAAGAAAAATGTATATTTAAACACAAAAAAAAGAGAAAAGGAAAGGAAAAGATATGAGGGGGAAAAAGGTAAAAGAAAGTGATAGAAGTTGAAAGGATTTTAAGAAAAAAGGACTTAATGAATAAGAAGGAAAGAAATGGCAAGAATGTGCAAAGTAAAAAAAATGTGATGCAGGCTTCTAAAAGTATGAAATTGTTAAAAATAAGGACCTTTATAAGCCCTTGGAAAAATATTCAGACCCCTTTTCCACATTCTGTCACGTTACAACCACGAAACGTAAATGTATTTTATCATAATTGTATGTGATAAACCAACACAAAGTGGCACATAGTTGTTTCGTGGAAGGAAAATAATCATTGGCTCCTTTTTTTTCTTTTGATACCCCTACCAAAAATCCAGTGGAACCAAATGCCTTCAGATGTCACCTAATTAGTAAATAGAGTCCGCAGCTGTTCTGTGAAGCCTTCAGAGCTATAAAGTATAATGTTATGGAGAAGTTTATCCCAAGCTTCGAACATCTCACGGAGCACTGTTCAATCCATCATCAAGTATGGCACAACTACAAACCTACAGTACCAAGACATGGCCAGCCACCTAAACTGACAGACCAGGCAAGGAGATCATTAATCAGAGAAGCAGTCAAGAGGCCCATGGTAACTCTGGAGGAGCTGCAGAGTTCCACAGCTCAGGTGGGAGAATCTGTCCACAGGACACTATTAGCCATGCGCTCCACATATCTGGCCTTCATGGAAGAGTGAAAAGAAGAAAGCCATTGTTGGAAGAAAGTCCATAAGAAGTCCCGATTGCAGTTTGTGACACAGCAAATGCGATGATGAGAAGCTTTTTGGCCTAAATGTAAAATCACATGCACATCACCCTGAACACACCATCCCCAGCATGAAACATGGTGGTGGCAGCATCATGTTGTGGGGATGCTTTTCTTCAGCTGGGACAGGGAAGCTGGTCAGAGTTGATTGGAAAATCGTTGGAGCCAAATACCGGGCAATCTTAGAAGAAATCCTGTTATAGTCTACATCCAGCAGGACGACGGCCCAGTCAGAGCTGAATCCAACTGCTGCTCACAGACGCTCTACAACCAATCTGACGCAACTTGAGCTATATTGCAAAGAAGAATGGGCAAAAACATTCACACTCTAGATAGGAAAAGCTGGTAGAGATCTTCAGTACCCCAAAAAGCTTGCAGCTGTAATTGCAGTGAACGGTGGTTCTGCAAAGTCATGAAGACAAATGCACTTTCAGGTATTTATTTGGTAAAAATTTTTTTTAACCATTAATCATTTTCCTTCCACTTACAATTATGTGCCACTTTGAGTTGAAAATTTACATTTGTGGTTGTAATGTAACAAAATGTGGAAGTTCAAGGGATGTGAATACTTTCGCAAGGCACTGTAATGTTAAAAAAAAAGGGTGAAGAACAGAGATAAACAAAGAGATATGAAAGAGCAATTTGATGTGAAACAGAGACTGAGCAAGGTGGCAGAAGGTCCGGTACCTAAGATGGCCACGACCATGTCGTCTCGCAGGATCTCGATGGAGCCGCGGGAAATGAAGTATAGCGCAGTGAGCACGTCTCCGTTGTGCACCAGCGTGTCTCCTGGGGGAGCGTGCGTGGTTTTAAAGCGCATGGCCAGAGCTCGTAAACAGCCTTTACTCGCCCCGCGGAACGCCTTGCAGTTCTGCAGCAGAGTGCGGTTCAGATGCAGACAGATATCAGCCTGCAGACACTCAGGGAAACCCTTCAGCACCTGGACGCATGGAGCCATCACACAGACAGACAGACAGACAGACAGACAGTAAGAGAGGATAGGGATGGAAAGACAAGACAACACGGCGATAAATAAAAAATGAATGAAGAAGAAGAAGGAAAAGAGAGGAATAAGTGGAAAATGAAAATCAAAGAGGCAGAGACAACGAACAAAAAAAAGGACATGGAAAAGACAAAAAGGGGTTAAATACAGTATTAAAAGTAGAGGCAGAAGGAATAAAAAAAGAGAGAAACAGGAATTGATGGAGGGATAGAGACAGACAAAACAGAAAGAGAAAAAGGATGTTATTAATAAACAGATGTATTTATCTGAAAAGGATATCCACAATAAGAGATATGCATGTGCTTGTGTGTGTGTACGTGTGTGTACACTGAAGTGATCTCCTCACCGCGTTCATGTCGATGCCGTTGGTGTAGGACCAGGCGTGTTGAAAATACTCCTCCAGCCTCTGCCTCAGGCCTCCAGGTATCTGATGAAAGCGGATAAACTCCTTCACCCTCAGCATCTGTGTGTGGTAGCGCGCTGTGCCCGAGTACAGACGCTGGATTATGGCGGACACGTTGCCGAAGATACTGGCGTACATCAAAGCTGTGGTGACAGAGAAAGAAAAAGAGAGAGAGAGAGAGAGAGAGAGAGAGAAATCTGCTTAATATCACAGACAGGATCTGACCTGGTGACTTTGGCACTGATAGGGTTGAAGGGGAAAGTCATTTTCTATGACACGTGGTGAGATTAAAAATAAATGTGGGGTTAAGGGGTTGCCACAGCCGACCATCTTGATTTATGCATTTGCTTTGGCACTGGTTTGTATCTACTTTTAAATGATGCATGTTTTTATCCTCATTTGAGACCGGCACTAAGGATGCCCTTCATCCAGTGGCTGGGAATGGAACCCACTAATGAAAAAAAAAACATTAATTATTTACCAAATGAAAACATATATTCGTTGATATGGTGCTGTTTGATCTCTTCTAAATGAAGCTTTGCGGTTTTTCATTAATCATGGCCTGTTAGTCTTATTAACTTCAAGAGAGGGCAAAATGAAAGGCTGGTGGCATAACAGGAGGGTGGTTCATGGCTATTCCATAACGTACAAACATAATTCTCACTCACACTCTGTACCACTTATCATGTACAGGGTCATGGGAGGTCTGGGGCACTAGACAGGGTACAACCTGGATGGGGTGCCAATCTGGAAATGCCAAATAAACTAATCTCCGGCATGTCTTGGGACTGTGGGAGGAAACCAGAGTACCCAGAGGAAACCCACCAAGCACGAGGAGAGCATGCCAACTCCACGCACACAGACCCGAGGAAGGACTTAAAGCCCTCGACCCTGGAGGTGCAAGACTACAGTGCCACCTTAAATGCAACTACAGTATATAAATAGCTGCCACATTGCTTAGAGCATATGCTTTAACACTTCAGGAAAATAATCAGGGAGGCGACAGTAACTCTGCTTCGTCACACTTTATTACTGATTATTTCCCTGCAACTAAGTTAAAAAAAACAAACATACAGCACACTAAAAACTTCTACTCACATCCGATGAGCATGACGCAGATGGAGAAGATCTTCTCGGGGTTGGTGTTTGGAGAGACGTTGCCGAAGCCGACGCTGGTGAGGCTGCTGAAGGTGAAATACAGAGCAGTGACATACTTGTCCTTGATGCTGGGTCCGGATAAGGCGTCGCTGTCATTATAGCTTTTGCCGATCTGATCGGCTAGGTTGTCGAGCCATCCGATCCTCAAGGAACCTCCACGAGCTGAGCCTATGCGCTCCATGTTGCCGATGGCGTACCAGATGCAGGCTAGCCAGTGGGCAATGAGTGCGAAGGTGCACATGAGCAGGAAGAGGACCGCGGCACCGCATTCCGAGTATCGGTCCAGCTTGCGCGCCACGCGTACCAAACGCAGCAGCCGTGCCGTCTTCAGCAGGCCAATCAGCGTGGTGGTTTGGGGCTGGGGAGGAAAATTCGGACAGAATATAAAAATACAATACAGCAAAATATAGAAATAAATAGGCCCTGACTGAGGACAGTTATTGTAACACTTATAGCATCATGTTGAGGGTCACTGGAAACTTGGAGCCTATCCCAGGGGACTCGGGACACGAGACGGGGTACAACCTGGACAGGTTGGCAGTCCATCGCTGGGCACATGAGGAATTTGGGAATGCCAATTTGTATGTCATTGAACTGTGGGTGGAAACTGGAGAAGCCTGAGGAAACCCACCAAGCATGGTGAGAACATACAAACTCTATGCACACAGACCGGAGGAGGGACTTAAACCCTTGACCCTGGAGCTGCGAAGCCACAGTGCCCCACACTTCCCTTTCCACTCACCTCGTCTGGGCCCGATCTGAAGATGAGCAAGTCGAAGGGGATAGCCGCGACAATGTCGATTAGGAACCACCCCTTGAAGTAGTGCTGCGCGATGCGGCCCGGGTGGCTCACCACTTCATCGTTCCGATTGACGTAGGTTGTCCTGAAGTTAATAATGATGTCGATGATGAACATGACGTCCACCACCAGGTCCACCACGTTGAGCGGGTTGCAGGTGTAGTCGCAGTCGCCTCGGCCTTCTCCGTGGTGCTCGCTGAGCAGGAAGGCGGCGCTATACGGTGTGAACACGGCTGTGTAGAGCACGAGCAGCAGGATCAGCCAGTCCCATACGGCCTTGAACGGGCTGTAGTGCAGGATCGTCCACTTGTGGATGCGCGGTGCCTGGAGCTTATACTCGGGCAGCACGTCGGCTCCCAGAGACAGCACCTGAAACAAACAAAAATCATTCATTATATGAAGAAAGGCTTATTATGAAAAACATTGGGTGTCTACTGTATATTTCCTTAAGTTTGCTCAGGAAATACTACTGTACATTATGGTAGCTAACCAGTAAAGACAGATGTGGCATTAATGCTCATCTACTTTTAAGGTAAGATTGAGATTTAATAAGTGGATGATTACAGAATTCATTCTAAAGAATTCTACATGAATTCTACTCTATCATCGTCAAAGTCTACAAATGGCGCTTTTCCACTGCATAGTACGGCACGACACGGTTCAGTTCAGCTCACTTTTGGGGGGTTTTCCACTGGGAACAGTACATGGTACCTGGTCCTTTTTTTAGTACCACCTCAGCCGAGGTTCCAAGCGCGCCGAACCGTTACCAAAACGCGACGTGTAAACTCCGCTGGTCACTGATTGGCCGGAGAAAATCGTCATTACTGCATCACTGAACTTGCGACACGAGACACAACAGAACCGCTATATTTAGAAACAGCCAGCAAACGATCGGACGCACCTTTTTGTATTAACCAAAAATTTCCTTTGGCTGCCATGAGCCTCTTTTGAAACAAACTCCTTCGTCTCGCTGTTAAAAACATCCACATGCCGAGAATGAAGAACATCATGCCGTCGATACGCTCCATTGTTGTGTGTTTGTTTGTGGCGCGTTTACAATGATGTCACGGCAGTAGAGGCGCCGCGACTATAACGACACGTGAATAATCCCGCCCACTCTAAAGCGGTACTAAACTGCAGTGGAAGCGCAAACCGAGCCGAACTGAGCCGAACCGAAGTGAGCTGTACTGAACCGTGCTGTGCCGTACTATACAGTTGAAAAGAGGCATTAGGGTCTATATCAAGACGCCTCAAACTAGTAGTAATGCTCAAAATCAGAAATAGCAGATTGAACTTTGCTACAAAAAGTAAAGCATGCCCAGATCTCATAAAAGACTAACCTGTACGAGAATCACTCAATAGAAAAAAGGAAGGGCTTGTGATCCAAAGCATACCACATTTATGACATTTGGCAGAAATATTCCCAGAGCAAATTACATTTTATTACATTATATACTGTACATCCGAGCAGTTGAGAGCCTTGCTCAAGGGCACAACAGTGGCAACTTGGTGGTGCTGTGATTTGAACCTGGACACTTCCAGTCAATAACCTGACTAAGGTAATCACCATCAATCTTTCGAGGCCGTGCTATGGCATGAGCATGCACAGCTGTCAGTGTTACTAACTCACTGGAGTTTATTGATGATGTGGCTGCTGATAAAAGTCTCAGAATAAATTCTGTAGTCCATAGGGCTCTACTTCCTGCTCAGATTCCGGCAAATGCTGCAAAACTGACAGCACAATGCTTTGGAGTATAAGTTGATCATGCACAGTGAAAGCAGTCCAGAGCAAATAAATGGAATGATCTTAAAGGGCCGAATCAGTCACATGACCTCAACCCAATGAACCTGCTTTTCAGATACTGAAGACAAAACTGAAGGCAGAATCAGAAGGCAGCTGCAATGAAGCAAATGCAAAATAAAAGTGAGGAAATGCAGCATTTGGTGATGTTCATGGGGTCCAGACAGTCATGTATTTTCTATACCAATATTTCATACAGGGTCACAGGAAGCCTGGAGCTTATCATAGAGGACAGGATGTCTCAGTGTGCACATGCTTCTTTTCCACTCTCTTTCTATCACGTATCACGTGTCTCCCTCCTACATGTAAGAGACAATCCGTCACATTGGAACATGGATTAGCCTATGATAAGCATGTCTTAGGAGGAAACCTAGTATCCCAGTGTGAGTATCTATCCAGTGACAAAAACTTCAAAGCACTTTTTATAAGTCGCTCTGGATAAGAACATCTGCCAAACGCCTAAACGTAAATGTAAAACACAATAAACACAGAAAGAAGCAGGAATTGAACCCTGAACCCTGGAGGTGCAAGGCCACAGTGCTGACCACTACACCACTGTCACAGGACATCACTACCTGCCAAATTATTGTATTCAAATATATAAAATAAGTGCACTATTTACGATTACATTCGGTGGTGTAGTGGTTAGCACAGTCGCTTTGCACCTCCAGGGTCCGGGTTCAATTCCCGACCAGGTTTGATTCCCACCCCATGTGCCTGAAGTTTGCATGTTCGCCCCATGCTTGGTGGGTTTCCTTCCACACTCCAAAGACATGCAGATTAGGCTAATAGGAGTTCCCAAATTGGATGTGTGTGAGCGTCCTGCGATGGATTGGCACCCTGTCCAAAGTGTACCCTACAGTAAGTCTCCTGGGATAGGCTCCAGCCCCCCCCCCCGCCCTCCGGCGATCCTGTATAAAGTGTTAAGCGGTATAGACGATGAGATGAGATGAGTATATTAGCTTGTCCAAGTACCAGTAACGAGTAAAGAATTGAAAACCAACGACTGTAACTCTTAAATGTTTAAGGCAACATTTTCACGAAAGCCTTTGAAGTAAAGCTGAAAGCCTACAATCTTGAAAGCTTCATTTCAAATCCACCGTGGAGCTGTTCAGAGACAGAAAACGAGACCCTGTCCAAATACTTATGGACCTGACTTGACCGTGTAAGCGTGAATACACAATGTGATTGTGTACTGCAGATGTCACTATACTGTCTACTGTACGCATAATGTCCAGGTTGCACCACATATTATCTACAATTACAGCTCGTAGTGAAATCATATGGCAGCGCATGTCGCAGTTACGAGCCCGAGCAAAGCTGCTGTGTCTGAAATAACACCAAAACACCCACTGGCGTGCCACGAGCGTGTCAGTGTCACTGCTGTGCTGAGAATGAAAACACCACCCAAATAATGTCTGCTCGGCTCTGATCCCACGCTGTTGCCTTTCCCGGGAAACACTGCTGAGGGACTGAGACGCTGCATAGCAACAGATGGACTACAGACACGGATTACTGTGTTCAGTAACGGCACGGAACATACAGAGCGTTGAAGCGATACGCGGCCAGTGAGGGTGTCTCATCAACTTCAGTCTCATCTGATCTGATGCACAGGGAGTGTGATAGAAAGAGAGAGAGAGAGAGAGAGAGAGAGAGGAACAAAGAAACACGGAAGCACTAAGAGAAGCAGAGACAGGCGGACATACAGAAAGAGAGAGAGAGAGATTGAAATGCAGCCAGAAGGAGCGGGAAACACAATGAGAGAAAAAGAAGAAAGAAAGAAGAAGAAGAAGAAAACATGATGCATACACATAAAAGAACAAAAAAGAAAAAGTGAATACGGTGACAGAAAGAAAAACAAATGTGATGAAGAGAAAGAGGAAGGGAGGACAAAAGAGAGATGAAATTGAGGAAGTATTTATAAAAAGAGAGCGAGAATGAAAGACAGACAAGGAGGTATTATACATACAGCACATAGAAGAGAAAGAGAGAATTTCAGGCCTGATTCTTAGAGAGAAAGAGAGACGGAATGAGAGACAGACAGATAGACAGAAAGAGGTATGAGGCATAGAGAGAGAGACAAAGGAAAAGAGATAGACAGAGAAAAACATTCATGATGGAACGAGAGGAAGAGAGATCGCAGTGGAAAAGGAGAAGGAGAGAAATCGAGACATGATGCATAGAAAGAAAGAGAGACAGAAGACAACAAGACAATGAAAAAGATATATAATGCATAGAGAAAGTGAGAGAGACAGAAAGAAAAACAGACATGATGCAATGAGAGAGACAGATGAGACAGACAGATAGAAAAACAGCCCGAAAAAAAGAAGTATGATGCATAGAGAGAGAGAGAGAAAGTGAGAGGGACAGATAGAAAAACACACGTGATGCAAGGAGAGAGTGAGAAGGGGACGGAATGTCTTCGAGCTGGATTTGTGAGTGGTGCATCATCTCGTTGCCTGTAAAGTCTTGTATCGGTGAGCTGCTCTAATGTTCCATTAGCAAACCAGGATCATGCGGGTCTCAGGGGACCATAGCAACTACTGGTTACCATGGCAACCAGGAATCGATCTGGCGACATCACACGTGTACCAAACTTTGGTCGCTGTGGGACGAAGAGCTCTCCGAAGGCTGCAGACGCCGTGAACGCCAAACCGCGGCAGAGCCTGCTGATGCTGTCCCTCGTGGGACGGAGACTCTCTCCTCCAGCCTTCAGCTACGGACACTTGTAGACGTACGGCTGGTCTACGTCCCCTTACGGACACCTGGCTGAACAAACTGATACGGACAGAAGTGTGAGTAGGTCAGAAGGTCGTTAAACGGGCCTGTATTTAAATAAAAGTGAGGGTAAATTAGAGCTGAGCGAGACAAACACGCCGTGCGCGGGTAAAACGAGAAGTGCTTTACATGCTGCTTTGCATAACGCAGACGACGAACCGGCTACTAATAACAACAGCTGGCGTTTAAACGGCTGGATTGAACAACATCCTCATTGTTAACAACAAAAACAGAAAACTGAACAGACCTGATTAAAAGTGATACCATCAACAAAAGCAACACTCCTAACTGATACTAATTTGTATGTACTGTATAATATGCTCAAAAGTATGTGCACCCCTGACTATGCTGTTCATCTAGAGAGGCAATTTAAAAAGCACACATACATGGTGGAGTCAGATGTTCATGAACTTTCAGCCATATCGTGTAACTTCACCAGGTTTGGATCTGGTGCAGTGATTCCTCTATAGCATGATGGGCAGCCGTGCCAACGAGACCCTGCCCCAACCAACCCCGTCCTCCATGCCTACATGATACACGGGCTATTTTATTATTATTTTTTATTTTTTTTATCTAATCCTGTTCAAAGTTCACTCACAGGGAAATAATCACAGTGTTTCCTCCCAGCTTCGATCTGATTCACTTCTGGTAGCTCTGGCAACCCGGGAAGAGTTATGTTCATGTACATGTTAACTTTTTGGTGAATCGCATGGAATATATTGCAATTAAAGAACATATATATATATATATCAGCACATGCTGATTCATTTGATTCATCTTCTACACCAATTATCCTGTATCCAGGGTCACAGGATGCCTCGATCCTATCCCAGGAGGTACACTCTGGGCACACCCACACTATGTGCAATTTGGAAACACCAGTCACCCTTATCTGCATGTCTTTGGACTGTGGGAGGAAACCTGAGTACCCAAAGGAAACCCACCAAGCACGGGGAAAACATGCAAACTCCATGCACTCAGACCCGAGGTGGGAATCGAACCAGCGACCTTGGAGCTGATAACCACAGTGCTAACCACTAAGCCACCGCGCACTGTTCGTAGTGGGCGAGACTTTACATTTAACCTCTCTTCTCTCTCTACAGTGCAGTTGGGTCTCATTCAGTGGCGTGTAAGAGTGGTCCAAAAAAAACACTTCATCTCAAGTACAGTAAAATGTACTTCTGGTTATTACAGCAGTGAAAATAATGTCAGTTTTGTTCCCTGCATGTGTTTCTATGTTGAGATGGATGAGATGGATGGAAGGATAGATAGATAGATAGAGAGAGAGAGGGAGAGTACTTTGTTAATTCAGTTCAATGAAATTTTATTTGTATAACCATTGACGTTGTCGCAACGCAGCTTTACAATAAAAAAAAAATTTCAAAGGTTTTATGAAATGTGAACTCAAAATGATAAGATTGTCCAGCTCTCCCAGAATCCTGCGCACTCTTAATTCCTGTAAGTATGAACGACGTGCCCTAAATGTCACGAAACCCTCATAAGGCATCAAGCTGAGCTGAGTTTTAACACGCTGGAGTCGTTTTAAGATGAAACTTCATCTTTATCTGATCTACTTCTTCCATTTCTCATCTGTGATTCTCTCTCCGATTACCGAACAGGGAGTGTATTTGGTTGATGGCGAAAGTAGTACAACGTAGCGGGAACAAGTGTAACGACGTGGGTCTTGTGGCAAGAACACACTCTGAACTGTTCAGATCCGGAGGTGGGCATGCCACTGAGCTCGGAACTGGCAGACAGACACCTAGACGGCCGGAGTTAAAGATCATAAAAGCACATAAAATTGGACATAAGCCCTCAGTGAAAAGGTTTGACTCGTCCGGAGTGGACAAGGGTTTATTTTTAATTTCCAGATCCTCGTTCGGTCTCGAGGAGACGACGAAGCTCTGTTTATATTTTGTGCTTTCAGGGGTTTTCTTTTGTTCCCTTTTTAGTTCCTTAATTAATAATCCCACGCTATGTCCAAGCGAGAAGGTCTTCCAGTGTATATCATAAGCTCTATCCCACACTCCTCTTTTGTTAACGCCCTCAGATGCCCTGCATAAGGGCTCTTACTGTATAAGTATCATGACATCCAGTGGTGCAGGTTCTCTCTAACTCGCACCACTTACTGTAACAGTAAGATACTCAACCTTACAGAGTGCGTTTTCTTTTTATGCAACACTGGTTATTACCGAAACCAACATATTTGCTTATTGAAGGTCAACGTTCCTGCAGGTTCCCGTAACTGTAATCTGTAACACTATGCGTCCGGGCGTTGACAGAAGTGCTGTCGACTTTCCTCAGATCTTATCTGTGTAACTCTGAACTAAGGCTTGGCTTTGGCGCCACTGAGACACACCGTGTCACCATTTAAAGTGTCAAATGATGTGAGCACGCTGACTGGGAAAAGCAGCTAAGAGCAACATGTTCTGTACTTGTGACAACTCATACACGCTCACACACACTGAGCAACACATCTGTGTGTAAGTCAACACAACGGTTTAACACTTTACTAAAAATAACACTGAGAATGTCAGGGAGGAAATACATTCACCTGACTATAAACAGACTCCGACCCAAATTTAGTTGCGGATAAAAACGCAGAAATAAAGTGTTAACTCGTTCTAGATGGAGTCGATGGAGTTTTACACTTTTACACTTGTGCAGGTAACGTTAACTAATACTCACATAGTGTTAAATGAAAAGCTAGTGTTCTATGTATGGTGTACAGTCCCTTGTTCCACACACCAAGTAATCAGGGGTTAGAGAGGGATTTGGGATTCAGCCTTGTGTTAGAAGATATTTCTTTGTAGTCTGTATTAACAGTGAAACACAACACACGTACAGTGTTGGATACAAAAAATTCGAAGCAATTATCAACGAGACAGAGTGTTTAAGACGACAACGTTGACTATCATGACTTTTTGGGTTTTGGCGCTGGCATCCGGTACTGTATGTATGTAAAGTCCCTTTTGCCGTCTAAAAGTAGATCCATGGTGGATAGACGTTGTAATTTCAGGTGCAAAAGGTCTCCTGTGAATATGTTAAATGAACACTGAGCACTACTGCTATGGTGGACATAAGAAAGATGGTCTCCCATTTACACTGTCCAGGTAAAGCAGCACAGTCCTTGGTTCTGAACGTGAGAATTTCACGTACAAATAAATTCAAGTCACGTCAAGTCACGACTCGCTTATTCAACTTTAAAAGTTTATAGTAGCAGAGATCATTAATCGTCCAGTTAGCATGCTTTCCTGATTAGCCAATAAAGCTAGTCTGAAGCTTTGCATTTACACTACCGTTCAAAAGTTTGGGGTCACTTTCTAACTCCATGATGGTTCCTGATTGTTATTTCTTTCTACATTGTAAAGTTTTGCTGAAGGCGTCCAAAATACTCATGAATCTCCTTTGAACAGTTGATATTGAGATGTTTCTGCTACTTCTGCTCTGTAAAGACTTCATAACGCCTCTAATCTGAGCTGCTGTTAATTGGTCATTTTTCAGGCTGATAACTCTAAATGAACTTCTCGTCTGCAGCAGAGGGAGGTTTTGGTCTCGTCCTCCTGGGACGGCCTTCATGAGAGACAGTTTCATTATGGTGCTGGACGGATTTTGCAAATGCACTTGACAATACTGTTCTTGCAAGAACTATTACAGAAAGGCCGACCTCTGTGTCTTAAAATAACAACTAACTGGTGTTTTTCTTCTTGTTACGTAATTACCGAATTCCATATGTGTTATTTTATAGTTTTGAAATCACCAGTATTGTTGTAGAATGTAGAAAATAAATCACTAAACAAAAACAAAGAAATTTGCAAGTGTTCTAAAACTTTTGAACGGTAGTGTGTGTCAGACTTAAGTACATACAGTAAATACTACAAGCGACTTGTCACTGACTAGTCAGAAGCTTTTGCATGGTAGAGATATCTGTTGTTAACAAAGTTTATTTTAGTCAAATCTGAACGCAGCTCCATTAGCTATAAAAACATGCAGTGGAACGCTAATGATATTATAATTATTAGAAGTTTGAGGTCCAGCTGGGGGAGGAGCTTAAACTGTATGTCAGGCGAAGTGAATTCAAATCAAAGAAGGTGCGATCGATAAAACCTTCGTCGAGCTGTGGTGCAAATTTCATGTTAGTGTTCGGATTTAGATCAATAAATATACAGTCAATGCTCCACTCTGTTTCTTTTACGCAAAATTCACACTATGAATGCGTTGATTGGCTCTGTTGAGTCACGTGTGTAGCCACACATGAAAAAGAAAACTAGATTACTGGTATATTAATTACTCTCATTTATCAGAAAAGCGTCCTGATAGAACTGTCACAGAACAGATCCATAGAACTGGATCCGGACCGCAGTCCACCATTCAGTGATGCCTGATATATATGCGATCTGAAAACATGGCAATACAAGCCTGAACTGAAGAAACAGGTCAGGAAATATGACAATAGACCTTATCATGACTCTCCAACATGTTTCTATGATAAACAATATGTATAGGTCATGCTTCAAACTCCCTTTATTTCACTCCTCCTCCAAACAGACTGTTTCAGTGTTTATGTAAATAAGGTAGGTCCTGTTGAGCCCCGCCCCTCCAGAGAAAAACAAAGCTGAGCAACAAGCTATATGAGGTCATAATAGGGGAAAAGTCTTTTTTTAAGGGTTTTATAGGTACACGCCCACTGGAGACCCATCAGAATATATAAAATAACAAAAAATATAAATAGATAATATTTAACATTGAAAAACAGTTTACAAAAGTAAAAACTAAAAGTAAAAAAGTAAAAAAAAATCAGATGATTCGATTCTGTTTGTAATTGATTTTTTTTTAAAAGATAAACATCGTTTATTATGATATCTGTCATGGTTTTCCTGTGTCTCTTCCTGTTGTTCTTCCTGTTTCCTGTGTTTTGAGGACTCTACTTCGACTGAAAGACTATTATTTTGTGTGTCTGTTGCTTTAGGTTGCTGTTTTCACATTTTCATTCGATTTCAAGGTTTATGTGTTTCTCTGTGTTATTTCTTACCAGTGTTGGGTTTAACACGTTACAAAGTCACATTTGTATTGCCATTCTGTAAGTATCACGATTTCATAAACATCCCGATTCAATATTACATGAATCGGGAATTGTATAAATAATTTAAAGCGCTCCGCTTGTAGGATTATAGAGGAACTGCAATATTATACTGTACCTCCTCAAATGCAAACATACAGTATATAAATTAAAAATTCATAATAATAATAATAATAATAATTCATTCATTTTCTATACCGCTTAATCCTGTGTTCAGGGTCGCGGGGGACCTGGAGCCTATCCCAGGAGACTTCGGGCACTAGGCGGGGTACACCCTGGACAGGGTGCCAATCCATCGCAGGGCACACACACATACACACACTCACACACACATTCACACACTACGGGCAATTTGGGAACGCCAATTAGCCTAATCTGCATATCTTTGGACTGTGGGAGGAAACCGGAGTACCCGGAGGAAACCCACCAAGCACGGGGAGAACATGCAAACTCCATGCACACAGAGACGGGAATCGAACCTGGCCGGGGAATCGAACCCGGACCCTGGAGGTGCAAGGCGACAGTGCTAACCACTAAACCACTGCGCCGGCAATAATAATAATAATAATAATAATAATAATAATAACTCATCAAATAAACACAAAAATATTTGATGTGATATGTAATTGAATTGAGTTTTTTCCGATCTCTATGGAAGACTGACATGACACCATCAATATTCTACAACCCAGGTCTGATAGGACATCATGGTTTTACTACGGTGCATCAAACATGTAGTGATAATATAATAAATCCAGATATTCTGGAGTGGAGGGACAGCAAAAAAATACATTAAAAAATCTTTCATTTTGATGCGACTGTCATGGAAGCGCTTATAAATTAGTAAAAGCGTACTTGACTTGACTTGACTTGTCTTGACTACAGTACCATCATTTGTTCTTGTGTTTTTTTTTCTTTTGTTTTAAGCAACAGTTATCCAGGTTCTGCAGTGCGTCCAGCATCTGTCGCCGTTGTGTGTTAGCGCAAATTTCAGGTTCTTCGTTCATGTTCACGCTTCACATCTTGATAGTATTTATTTTGTTTCTTTGCCGCCCAACCAGAACATCTCCGTTATAAATGTACTAAATCATTACAACCGAAACATGAGTCTGTACAAAATAATCACGATTCATACCCGAACAGGATTTCTCATAGCACTCGCGTCACGATCCTGACTGAAATGTCCTGTCTGAAAGGAACGACATCATACAGTACACGCCGGGCACCTCAGGTTTCTGAGAAGTGTTTGTTTTTTTTCGAAAAAATAAATAAACCCACATCAAAGTCATGCGAGAGGTATTCGGTCAGGAAAGACGCCACGCTGTGGGTAACAGAACGGCTCGTCCAGATCAAAGGGTCCGAAGTGAAGAGGTGCTCTGCGAACGCCTGCTACTTCAAAAGTTTTTCCCAAATGGGGAAAAAAAAATTACCCTACCAGGACATCATGAGTTTTTTAAGCCTTTGTTATATTTCGGTTTCAACCCCAGAGTTATAATACACGGCAACACGCAGACATTTTACTACATCATCAGCTAAGTAACTAATAAACTTGTCAAACCGTCATTACAGTATATGGAGCGTCAGAGGCAGAGGCAGTTCGTCAGGTTTCCAAGTCAAAATCTAACAGATGAGTTCTGACTTTTTTTTTTTTCTTATGTTCTTAAAATAGAGAGTTTGGTAGCTTTAAAAGCAAAAGGACTTTAAAATCTTTTCAATTTTATTGAGGCCTGTAATATACAATAAAGCTGTAAAGTTGGCATGTGTGTACATTGAAGATATTTGCAAAAAAAATATTTTGGGGGGCATAAGATGAGTAATAAAACACATCAAGATGGATTTTGGAATTTTTGGAGTCTGTTTGTCTCTCTGTTTGTGCATGCATCACGTAAAAACTACGAGCAAATTTTAATGAGGTTTTCACAGGTATACTTGGCTGAGCTTGACTTAACATGATACAGTATAAGCTTGGTTTCATCTCAATCGGCCAATGAGAAGAGAAGATATACTCATTTGAAATATTAAAAAAATCGACTTTGGAAAAATCATTAGTTCTTCTCAAAATTCAACAGATGGCGCGTGTACAAATGAAATCTACTTAATACACACAATCTCTCACCTTCATTCCACTTACTTCACGATAACGCATAAACATTTTAGTTCATTCCAAAATTTTACAGGAACGGGACATTTTTTAAAACGCACTTATGAGAGTGTGCAATTAAATTCCACAATTAAATTTGCGGGCACATCTAATATATATATAAATGGGAACAAATTTATTGTGAAACGTTGCAAAGTGCCTAAAAGTTACAATTTTAAAAACTTTATCTAGAAACCTCCGCAGCAACCTCGTTTCCCCTCTCGTCTGTTCCAACCACTCGACATCTCAGCATTCAGCATTGAAATCGTCTGCACCTGTTTCTCACTGGTTCATGCCTAAAGTTATATGTTTTTGTGCGTGTAGGCATCCTAGGTCACTGCATGGTTTAACAAACAAAAAACATTCCTCTGAAACTGCTTAGGTACAGAGACTGGACTGAAAATGCGAGATGAAAAATTCCTGGAGAACTGTTCCTAACTGTTTCCTAGTAAGATTCCATGACAATTACAAAGAAAGTTTGTCTCTTAATATGAAGAATTGAGGGGGCCAACACTTTTAAACAGTACTTTATAAATATTTTCTAATAAGACATTTGAACAGAATTTTTTTTCTTTACCTTTATAATGTGACAACCTTTGACATATTTACACAGATTTGTGTTTTCTTTTGTTTTTCTTTGTTCTTTCCGTATTTTTGCTGTAATAAAACATCGTGTTATGTGTTGTGTTATATTTGAGTTTTTGTGTTCTGAGATGAGTTCCCTCGAAACAGGAACCATAGAAGCATTTCCTATTTTCATAACTCGGGTTGTGACCCCTGCATGAACACCGCAGCATTTTTCTATCATCTACTGTATACACCACGTCTGGTCCTGCACTCATTTCACAACCGCATCAAGACACACACACTGAGTATCTCTAAACAAAACCACAGCAAAAATCACTACAAATTTGTCGATCACGAAAAAAAAACTCTACATTACGTATTTCGACTTACAGGATGAAGTTTTTGTTTCAGGCTCATGAGGTCATTTTCGACAGCAGCACTGTGAGGCCAGAGTGAGACGACAATAGCAACACAACCTCTCTCTGCCACTCTCTCTCTCTCTCTTCCTCTCACAAAAACTCACACACTCTTATGTGTGTATGTGCACTCGCAAGTCGAAGTGAAGAGTTCACAACGAATAACAGAAGAAAAGTGACTCCGCCCACCATACCCTCAGCACGCGCATGCAAGGGAAGACGTGATGTAGCACACACCTGCGCTTCCGCTAACGGAAACCTTTTATGTACACACACACACACACACATGCACAGCCACGTCAAACAGAATAACTCAGCAGTGCATTTCTGCAGTTTGGTTCTTGTGTATGTTATACTGTATGTACTTGCACTGAAAACCCAGCTCTTCCTGAGTAGATAACCGAGCTACACACACACGCAATACAGACGGATCAATGGCGTTCTTTTCACACCATGCTGAATCGAAGTCCAATTATCAAACAATGAGTTACGTCCATCAGCGGCAGGACATCGGCATATCTGTCTCACACACACACACATTCATCTTTCACGAACTCACCTCCATGTCTTGTATCCATCATAAATAGAGTGGAACACAGAACCGACTTTTCTGCAGATTTGATGGTGAACTCTTTAGGATGGCTTATATGAATGTGATAACAATTCTAGGAAAACTATTAGCACACACAATCCTTATTTGATGTTTTTATTATTCATTTGTAACATTAAAGAAATGAAAAAAAAAAAAAAAAAGAGGACACTGAGTGTCTGTCACAGTTCTGTATTTCTGATGCTGCACTACCACATGCAGTGATTGACTTTACAGGTCATTACAGTAAACCGGGTCTTACTGCAAAAGTGCAGGAAAAAGTGGCCCTGGTGCTCTGCATAATTTATATTCACAGATGAAATTGGGACGTTAAAGAGCGCATGATCTACAGTAGTGGCAGATGGGGCATTTATAATTCTATACATTTTAAATTTTGAAACACTCTTTCAATCTTGAAGGACCTACAATTTTAAGGATTCATCATACTTTTTCCCCATGCCAATTACTGTGTCATTCCACCAATTTCCCAATAATCAGTTCATCCATCCACAAGTTACCTGAACAATTATTCACCAACGTTCTAGTTACCCCATTCTCCATTCACCACTCTACCAGTTACCTCATCATCCATTCACCACTCTACCAGTTACCTCATTCTCCATTCAACAATCTACCAGTTACCCCATTACCCCTTCACCAATCCACCAGTTACCCCATTACCCCTTCACTAATCCACCAGTTACCTCATTACCCATTCACCAATCCACCAGTTACCCCATTACCCCTTCACTAATCCACCAGTTACCTCATTACCCCTTCACCAATCCACCAGTTACCCCATTACCCCTTCACCAATCCACCAGTTACCCCATTACCCCTTCACCAATCCACCAGTTACCCCATTACCCCTTCACCAATCCACCAGTTACCCCATTACCTATTCACCAATATACCAGTTACCCCATTACCTATTCACCAATATACCAGTTACCCCATTACCCCTTCACCAATCTACCAGTTACACTATCCCCCATTCACAAATCTACCATTTACCCCATTACCCCTTCACAAATCTACCAGTTACACCATCCCCCATTCACAAATCCACCACTTACCCCATTACCTATTCACCAATCTACCAGTTACCCCATTACCCCTTCACAAATCTACCAGTTACACCATCCCCAATTCACCAATATACCAGTTAACCCCATTACCCTTTCACCAATATACCAGTTACCCCATTACCCTTTCACCAATATACCAGTTACCCCATTGTCCATTCTCCAATCTACCAGGTACCGCATTACCCCTTCACCAATGTACCAGTTACCCCATTCTTCAATGTACCAGTTACCCCATCATCCTATCTCCAATGTGCTTTAAGACGGGGCAGAACCTAACCATTTATAATTCTATACATTTTAAATGAAACTGAAACACACTTTCAATCTTGAAAAATGTACAATTTTAAAGATTTATTAATCTGACAAATATAACAAAAATGTTCCATTGATTCACTCAGTTCGGGACATCGTGTGCCAGCAAACTCGCTCAATTAAACCCAGCAGAGTTATAATATATAACCCACTGCAGAAATAATCACGCTGCCCATGCTTTCTCTACAGACTTAATGTTTACAAGTGTGGAAGGGCCATTTTATCACTGCGAAACACTGTACAACACTATATACACACTAGGTTTAGGATTCAGAAGCATTGAATGAGCTGAGGTTTGCTGGATCGATCGATTTTTCCACTGGCAGGATGACAAACTGTGCCTTCAATTGAGAGAGTCACACATACATCCTCTCTTTACTTCCTCCCGCTTTTACATTATTCTTCCCCTGTCACACTATTTCAGCCATAACATAAAACGCTAGATAAAAGCACCAAACTGTACAAATCATGAACTAATATTCCAGCAATAAGAGCAGAGATATGTCACAGTGGCCTCGTTCCCCAACACCGTGCCTGACCCAAGCAAATTTAATTTAGCGACTATAAAATATTGACCCGTATACTCTCAACCCAATATGTACAGATCGCTCTGGCAGGCCCGGCAGGATGGGTCTGAGGTCATTAGTGTGAACATAAACAAACACACACACATGCACACACATTCAACACTGACTGCATCCATTTGCATTACTGTTTATAGGGCACTGGCTGCTTTTTAGTGGTGACGTTTGAGCTACTGGGAGATAATGTTGTTGGTGACCTTTCCAGCACTCGTTTTCACGGAGGTCAAGCTTGCCACCTTTTTGACCCCATTATTCATTCATATGATCCACCAACTGACATCAGTTTTATTCGTTAACCGTTCTGATCCACCAATTAGCAGCCATTTAACCTTTCATCCATTCACTAAATCCATCTACCCCATTGTCCATTCATATAATCCACCAATTTCCTTTTACGGTGGTGTAGTGGTTAGCAGTGTCACCTTGCACCTTCAGAGCCTGGGTTCGATTCCTGGCCAAGTTTGATTCCCATCTCTGTGTGCATGGACTTAGCATGTTCTCTACATGTTTTGTGTGCATACTCCGGTTTCCTCCCACAGTCCATAGTCCATAGTCCACAGTACCCCGGCTAGTGCCCTAAGTCCCCTGGGATAGGCTCCAGGCCCCTCGCAACCCTTAATACAGTCTAAAGTGGTATAGATTACGAGTGAGTGAGTACCCAATTCAGCCATCCAGAAGTTACCTTTTACCAGTTATCCATTCACCAATCCACCAGTTATCCTATAATCCATTTACCAACCCAAAGGCTACCTAATCATTCATTTGCCAATACACTTACCTATTATCCATTCACAAATCTACCAGTGACACCAATCTTCTATCCATTTACCAGCTACCCATCAACCATTCACCAATCAGCCAACTGTCTCGTCAGACAATTTCCAATCAGCCAATTAATAACCATCTATTCCCTAATTACCCTACTTACAACTGTATCTATTCACTAATATACAAAACGAGCCCATTATGATCCATTTACCAATATATTAATTACCCAAGCATACATTCACCCAAACATCAATTACCCTATCATTCATTCTCCAATCCACCAGTTACCCATCTTCTGTTCACCAATCAGCCATGCATCATCCATCACATGTTAATTACTCCATGACTCGTTCAATCCATAGCACATTTACCATATCACTCATTCACACCCTAAAAATCCTAATCTTAAAATATCATATCACAATACATCAAGACATCCTCATGGCTTCTGATTTTTATCCAAATATTAATAAACATTATAAACATATGTAGAAGGAGGTGTGGTTTAGCGAGGGTCTGCATTGGGATGAAGGTGAACTAGAGGGGTAATGACTAAGAGGGCACACCTGAGCCCTGCTGAGCCATGTATATTTATGCACTCTCTCTTCCTCTTGCACTCTTCTCCATCTTGCTCTCTTTGCTGTAGAAGACCACAAAGCCAAGCAGACTGAAGTAGCGAAGCTTGAAAGCTATAACGTTATTTGTTTTGCAAATAACTGTCTGAGTTTCCAGGACAATGTGAACTGCTGGGTTCTTAGAGCACCGTACAGTAGAAACCGGTGCTGTAAAGCTGTTTTAAATTTTTACAATAAAATGTTGCTTAAAATTATATTTGAGTGTATGTCAGGGGTGTGGCTGTGACCTCACAGAAATCACAGAATTATCCCAGAGAATTTATTCATTTATTCATTCATCTTCTAAACTGCTTATCCTATAAACAGGGTCATGGGGGACCTGCAGCCTCTCAGGAAACTTTTGCACAAGTCAGGGTACACCCTGGAAAGGGTGCCAATCAAGCGCAGGCCACAATGCGCACACCACACATTCACACACTACAGGCAATTTGGGAACATCAACCTAATTTGCATGTCTTTAGACTGTGGGAGGAAACCTGAGTCCTTAGAGGAAACCCGCCAACCACGAGGAGAACTTGCAAAAACTTCATGCACACTGACCCGAGGCCGGAAGTGAACCCAGACCCTAGAGTTTCAAGGCGACGATCCTACGTGTGTGTGTGTGTGTGTTACCTGGGTGACCTGGGTGACCTTCTCGGAAACGTTCTGCGTACGGTCCTTAATCTTGCTAGGGGCAATAATCTCAATCTCGGTTGGTGAGGGCGGTCTGACCCGCTCCGCCCCGAACGACAGCGTGACCTGGGGGATCCGTCCAATGGCGCGATGCCGCATCAGATCCGAATCCGACGTGGAGTTCACGTTATTGGGCTTCAGGGCGTCTGTGGGTGAATATCAAATCAGAAATGTTGCCTCGTAGATCTCATACAGTATATCGTACATCATATAATTCCATGCTTCTCAAGACGTATAAATATTACTATAAATATGATGACAATAAGATAAAGAACGTTAGTATAGAGATACCGCGGGTACTGTCACCGGTCAGTACTGTTATAACCCTGACTATAACGGCAAACCTCAATGATATTATGCACAACTTATCATGAAAACTTCAAGTACTGCAATCTATTTTTCTTTTGCAATTTTACCCACCCACACTTCTGACACAGTTAATAGACCTAGTGCTTTTTGTTTCTCTGGAAACGGTACCGTTCTGTCTACTTCTACATTTAGCATAGCAAATAGCACAAGCAAAAGCATATGGTATGCAGATAAATATTTAAATCATATGAGAATTCATATGAGACATACGCTTAAATATATTGACAGATGTGCCAACTTAAACCCGCTGCCCTTCTCCTACTTAGATAAATACACATACCCACACACACACACACACACACACACAGTCTTCAGCAGCCTCGATTACAAAGTCTAGAAGTAATCATTGGCATACAAAGGTCCTGATTGCATCACCTGCCCAGAGTTCAGTACGTCATGCTCCTTACTGTTCCTTATTGTTCCTTATGGAGCAGTTCTTCACATTTCAAGAGATGACGTACCTACAGTACACTATGGATAGTCACTCAAAATGCAGAACCCAAAGTGATTGCGCTGCATGTTGCACATCCAGAAAAACAATTCCCGCTTCTCTGCGGTAATGAGATTTCTGTTGTTCTCTGTGATGTAGCGACGATCAGACGGCATCTGAGCTGGTGAGAAACCCCTAATGAGCCTTAATGAACGCCTTTCATCCCAGACTGCTTTGTAGAACTGCAGGAGTCTGGGAGGTCAACGCTGTATCATGGTTCTCCCTGATCACCCAGCTCATCATCAGCAAGCTGCACCTCTACCCTGATGCTGCCTTCGGGTATTGTCGGAAATACTGTAGTTATGACATGAAAGCGTTCTGAAACATCTTCATTACTACTCATGAGGTCATGTTCCTTTCAAAAAACAGTCTGTATAACTTGTCTTTCTAAAATTGTACTGCGGCATTGGGTTGGGTTCCTGAAAGCCGTAATATAATTCTTATTCTATAAAGTTATTGGTAATAATAATCTTAAAACTGAAAACCTTAGCTTGAAGGAAAAAAATGTTTTTGCCGAATGTTACTGATGGTGATCGATCAAGGAGGGGTTGCTGCTGCATAGTTCTAGGGCCTCTAGTTCAGGTCTCCACATTTCCTCGAGATGTTTTTGTAGCTCTCATAGCTCCTCATTCATACCAAAAATATATCTCTACATATTCTCTATCCATCCATTCATCCATCTAGGAACCTCCGTAGTTGAACTAGGGACCGTCTAGGCCAGGGGTAGGGAAGTTCACTCCTAGAAATCTGCAATCCTGCAGATTTCAGATTTTCCAACTCTGAAAAGAAAAACTCACCTGCCTGTCGCCTTAGTCCTGTAGGCTAATCCTGGATACCTTAATTAGCTTGCTTAGATGTGTTTGATTAGGGTTGGAACTGAACTCTGCAAGATTGCGGCTCTCTAGGACCGAACTTGCCTACCCCTGGTCTAGGCCAATGGACATTTGTATTTATTCCCATTTTTACAACCATGGTAGGACCCCCGGTCAGTTCAGTTCAAGTTCAATCAGTTCAAGGCTTTTATTGTCATTTCAACCATATACAGTTAGTACACAGTGAAACGAAACAACGTTCCTCCAGGACCAAGGTGCTACATGCAACATAAATTTCAACGTAAATTAAAAGAAACACTAAACTAGCTAACTAAAGAGGCCTAGTTAGCTGGCTAGCAGAGACAAGACAGATAGACCTAACATAAATTACAACATAAATTTACAAAAACTAACTAGCTAAGTAAGACATGTCCAAACAAGAACAACAAAGTGCCAATGCAACGAACACGACATAACATAACAGAATACTACAGTGTTGAGGTAGTGAAAAACTGTAAACATTCCTTAATCATAGCAGCAAGAATTGAGGAATTAGTGCAAAAAGTAGTCCAGTAATGATTATTGTGCAAAATAGATAAACAGAGAAGCATTTACAGTTTGGTGTGTATGATAGTTTGGTGGTGTAGGTCAGTGTGTCTGCGCTTGTGTTGATTTGTCCAGTCCCAATATTTTGAGGTAGTTGAATTAAGCTGAATGTGTTGTGTGTTGGATGACGAGGAGACGGATGGCTTGTGGAAAAAAGCTGTTGCATAGTCTGGATGTGTGTGCCCGAATGCTTCGGTTCCTTTTTCCAGATGGAAGGAGTGTGAAAAGTGTGTGAGAGGGGTGTGTCCGATCAGCCACAATGCTGGTGGCTTCACAAATGCAGCGTGTGGTGTAAATGTCTTCAATAGATGGGAGAGAGACCCCAATTAAAAATTAAAAAATGATCTTCTCTGCTGTCCTCACTATCCGCTGTAGGGTCTTGCGGTCCGATATGGCACAATTCCCAAACCAGACATTGATGCAGCTGCTCAGGATGCTCTCGATAGTTCCTCTATAGAAGGTGGTAAGGATCAGTGGTGGAAGCTGGGCCTTCCTCAGTCTTCTCAGAAAGAAGAGACATTGTTGGGCTTTCTTGTGTAGGGAGCTGGTGTTGAGGGACCAGCTGAGGTCCTTCTCCAGGTGGACGCCCAGGAATTTGGTGCTTTCGACGATCTCCACAGAGGAGCCGTCGATGCTCAGCGGAGAATGGTCGCCTCGTGTCCTCCTAAAGTCAACAACCATCCCCTTTGTCTTGTCAACATTCAGAGACAGGTTGTTGTCTTTACACCAGTCCGTTAGCCTCTGCACTTCCTCTCTGTACGCTGACTCGTCGTTCTTGCTAATGTGACCCACCACGTTCGTGTCATCAGCGAACTTAATTATGTGATTCGAACTGTGTGTTGCTACACAGTCGTGAGTCAGCAGTGTGAACAGCACGGGACTGAGCACATAGCCTTGTGGGACCCCAGTGCTCAGTGTGGTGGTGCTGGAGGTGCAGTTCCCGATCTGTACTGACTGAGGCCTTCCGGTCAGAAAGTCCAGGATCCAGTTGCAGAGGGAGGTGTTCAGGCCCAAATGGCTCAGCTTCTCGATCAGTTGTTGGGGGATGATAGTGTTGAATGCTGAGCTGAAATCTATGTACAGCATTCGAACGTATGTGTCCTTCTTGTACAAGTGTGTGAGGGCAAGATGGAGTGTAGTGGAGTTCCGTTGTGCGGTTAGGACGGTACGCAAATTGCAGTGGGTCCAATGAGGGGGGCAGCAAGGTCTTGATGTGTCTCATGACGAGCCGCTCGAAGCACTTCATGATGGTGGGTGTAAGTGCAACGGGATGGTAGTCATTGAGACAGGACAGAGTAGACTTCTTGGGCACGGGGAAGATGGTGGTGGTCAACATTTGGGAACGCCAATTAGACGCCAAACCTGCAGGTCTTTGATCAGTGCGCAGGACGAATATGTAAACTCCATACACACAGACCCCAATGGCGGGAATCGCATCGAGACCCTGGAGGTACAAGGTTACAGCTAACCATAACACTACCGTGCCGCCTTTACATATACCAGTGACTCCTAATTGGTCCGAGGTATAAAAGTGTGTGGGTGAACTGCAATTCTGTGGCCATTCTGTCGCATCCCTTGTGTATTCCTGCCCCAAATCCACTAGGTAGACTCTGAATCCACTCTAAGCGAGACGAATAAATGAATTACTACTTGCCAACGTAATTTTCTCAGGGGCTAGTCCATGTGCAGGACATGCCAGTGTGAACTGTGGTCCTCTGGAGTGTTTCCATACTCCAACACAGACAGCGTTTCGTCCTGATCTGATCAGGCAGAGCAAGCCTATGAATAACACGAACCAAAGCTGCAGAGCAAACACACACACACACACACACACGTATATAAAAAAAAGTACAACTGACCGCTGCACTGGTCCCTGATGGCGTCGATGTCGTGCAGCGATGAGGCGCGCCGCAGGCTGTGCACGCTCTCTCTGGAGTGTGTACGCGAGTGTGTGTGGGGGACCTGGGGAACACCGGGTTCCAGGGTGGAGGATGGCAAGGTGAACGAGTGCTCCTGATGGATGAGAGCTTGCGTTTCACACTGCAAGGAGCTCTCTTTACATGGCATAGGGAAACTCTTCAAGGGCACATCCTTATCAGGTGGCTAGAGAGGAGACAGAGACAGAGAGAGAGAGACAGAGAGACAGAAAGAGATTGATTAATTGAGTGATTAAGTTCATTAATGCAATTTGTAATATCTGAAAATATAATAGAGTGAAATAGAGCTGCATATGTACCTGTAGATAGTCCACAACGACTCCTTCGAACTGATCTTTGGGATAAGCAGGTTGCCGTGTGACTCGTAAAGATGGCATTCTCAGTCTCAGCTTACGTTTCTGTGCTGCACAATAGACACAGCACATGACGCTAGGTTTAACCTGCCCAGTACTTATTTTTTTTAAAACCCTTAAATCTTTGTAATTCTCTGAGCATAACAAATATGATAAGGATCTTTCGATCTTTTTCATTCTTTTATTATTTAACATCAATCATTTAGAGGAAAAAAAACCCTACAGCCATTTCAAACTACACCGCGTTCCAAATTATTATGCAAATTGGATGTAAGTGTCATAAACATTAAATGTTTAGTTTTTAAATTAATCTCATGGATGGTGTTGTGTCTCAGGGCTCTTTGGATCACTGAAATGAAACTCAGACACGTGTGATAATTAGTTTGTCAGTTGAGCCCAATTACAGAAAAAGTACTGAAGAAGGTTGTTCCACATTATTAAGCAGGCCACAGGTTTCAAACAATATGGGAAAGAAAAAGGATCTCTCTGCTGCCGAAAAGCGTCAAATTGGACAAGGTATGAAAACATTAGATATTTCACGAAAACTCATCGTACTGTGAAGACATTCGTGGCTGATTCAGAGCACAGACAGGTTAGTGCAGATAAAGGCAGAATGAAGAAGGTTTCTGCCAGACAAATTCATCAGATTAAGAGAGCAGCTGCTGAAATGCCATTACAAAGCAGCAAACAGGTATTTGAAGCTGCTGGTGCCTCTGGAGTCCCGCGAACATCAAGGTGTAGGATCCTTTAAAGGCTTGCAGTTGTGCATAAAACTATTCGGCCCCTAATCAATGCTCACAAGCAGAAATGGTTGCAGTGGGCCCAGGCATACATGAAGACAAGTTTTTAAACAGTATTGTTTACTGATGAGTGTCGTGCAACCCTGGATGGTCCAGATGGATGGAGTAGTGGATGGTTGTTGGATGGCCACCATGTCCCAACAATGCTGCGACGTCAACAAGGAGGTGCCAGAGTCATGTTTTGGGCTGGAATCATGGGGAGAGAGCTGGTAGGCCCTGAAGGTGTGAAAATGACCTCTGCACAGTATATTGACTGACCACTTTCTTCCATGGTACAAAAAAAAGAACCGTGGCTTCCGTAGCAAAATCATCTTCATGCACGACAATGCACCATCTCATGCTGCAAAGAATACCTCTGTGTCATTGGCTGCTATGGGCATAAAAGATGAGAAAGACATGGTGTGGCCACCATTCTCCCCTGACCTCAACCCCATTGAGAACCTGTGAGGGTGCGAGGACGTTTGATTCAAAACAGCAGCTCTGGGAGGCTATTCTGACATCCCGCAAAGAAATTCAAGCAGAAACTGTCCAAAAACTCACAAGTTCAATGGATGCAAGAATTGTGAAGGTGATATGAAAGAAGGGGTCCTATGTTACGATGTAACATGTAGCCCTGTTAGGATGTTTTTTATTGAAATAGCTTTTGATTTCAGTAAATATGACCTCCTAATGCTGCAAATTCAACAAAAGCCCATTTTCAGTTCTTTCATTCATTCATTTTCTGTACCGCTTTATCCTTATATACAGGGTCGCGGGGGCCTGGAGCCTATCCCAGGAAACTTAGGGCACAAGGCAGGGTACACCCTGGACAGGGTGCCAATCCATCGCAGGGCACACTCACATACACACATACACACACTCATTCACACACTACGGGCAATTTGGAATGTCAATTAACCTAACCTACATGTCTTTGGATTGTGGGAGGAAACCGGAGTACCCGGAGGAAACCCACCAAGCACGGGGAGAACATGCAAACTCCGTGCACACAGAGACGGGAATCGAGCCTGGCCGGGGAATCGAACCCAGACCCTGGAGGTGCAAGGCGACAGTGCTAACCACTACACCACCATGCCGCCTTTTCAGTTCTTTACAACCTATAAAATGTTTTAACTCTGTTGTGCATAATAATTTGGAACAATGCTTTTTCAGTTTTTTATTTTTAAAATAAATATTGTTATCATTAGGAGGTTTGATCAATAAAATTCAAATTATACCCTAATAGTTGATGACTAGAAAATTATACTGACTGTCATTTGCATTTACTAATTATGAAAATCAGAGAAAGATATCATTTGCGTAATAATTTGGAACGCAGTGTACAGTAATCACTTTTGTGCATGTTTTGCGAAAGTTTCTTTATCAGCATGTAAATCTGTTTCACTTTCGTTCTTAATTGATAACCGGTTAATGTTTGTGACCTACATGCCTCCACATGCCTTTGTTTATACTGTATTCCTTTGCAGTCAGTCATGCAGTCAGTCAAGACTGTTTTCTTAAGGCCACACTACGATAACTTGATAAGAGCTGTACGACCCAGGAGTGTTTGTCAAACATCATCATGGAGTCTCGCTACATGAACAGGTTCTTTTGGTTTTGCATATACACGCCTATCAGCCATGAAAACACAAAACATGTAAGTTCCCCTTGTGTCACCGGGGGAATCTCTGACCCCTCAGGCCATGACTCGACAATACCTCTGGGGAGTGTTGTGATATCTGTCACTGGGACATTTTTGTCCAGCTTATTCCATGGCCACAAGATCGGATTGGGAATTTGGAGGTCGGAGCAACAACCTTAAACTCTTTGCACATGCAGCCATGATGCACTGAGTGTTCTAATACCTTTCTTTCATGCCCTGGATCAGGCCAGATGGTCCCGGGTGCACATGACCCTGTCATCAGTATATAATTGGTAACAAATGTTATTACATTCACTTGACGGTGGTGTTAGCTTTGTGGCTGATGGGTGTATAATAATGGGGTGGGGTCAGGTTCAAAGTCTCCGCAAATTCACCCTCACTCACGAATCGACTATACCACTTTATCCAGTGTACAGGGTCGTGGTGGGCCTGGAGCCCATCCCAGGAGATTTAGGGCATGAGGTGGGGTAAACCCTAAACAGGGTGCCAATCCATCGCAGGAAACACACGCACACAATTTTGGAATGGCAATTAGCCTAATCTGCAGGTCTTCAGACCGTGGAAGGAAACTGGACTATAGGAGGAAACCAACCAAGCATAGGGAGAACATGCAAACTCCATGCATACAGGCCCTGTGGAAGGAAACGACTCCATAATATGAAGGTGCAAGGTAACTAGGCTAACCAAAAAACCACCATGCCCTCAGACAATTCACTCACTCACTCATCTTCTATACCGCTTTATCCAGTACTCAGAGTCGCGGAGAACTAGAGGCCTATCCCAGGAGACTTAGGGCACGAGGCAGGGTACATCCTGGACAGGGTGCCAATCCATCGCAGGGCACACACACATACTCACCCATTCACACACTACGGGCAATTTGGGAACGCCAATTAGCCTAACCTGCATATCTTTGGACTGTTGGAGGAAACCAGAGTACCTGGAGGAAACCCACCAAGCACGGGGAGAACATGCAAACTCCATGCTAACAAAGACGGAAATCGAACCCGGACCCTGGAGGTGCAAGGTGGCAGTCCTAACCACAAAACCACCATGCCACCTCAGACGATTCAATTGAATTAAAAAAACATACGTTGAGACATATAGTCAAGTGTCTGTCACATTACAGCACAGTGAAATAATTTTTTTGCACTCTGGCGTCAGAGTGCAGGGTCAGTCAGGATAAAGCGCTCCGGGAGGGGATAGGGTTAAGGGCCTTTCTCAGAGGCTCAATAGTGGCAGCATGACAGTGCTTCGACCCGAACCTGCAACAATCAGTAACCCAGACCCTTACCTGTTTAAGCCACCAGTTTTTCGGGCTGGACGTAGAATGCATGATACAGCATCCCTGGAGCAGAAAGAGCAGCGGCAGCCTGGTGGAGTTAGGGTTTGAACTGACCAGCTTTCACAGAGCCTTACATCACCGAGCCACCACCACGCATGGAGCACATGTTGTTAATGCTACTTAAACCCCTGGTCCACTGGTTTCCACAGAGACAAATGAAAACCCATTTACAAGGCAAATTTCACACCTCGCTCTATCACACATCACAACCCCCTCCCCTCATATCACACGTGTAAGATGGGATTCGATCAGACAGGACTGCAGGATGTCTTCAGGACTAGAGACTGATTGGGGAGGGGCTTTTAAACCCTGTAAAAAGATTCTAACAGCGAAGACGTATTAAGGGCTGATTTCCGACAGGTCCTCATACGGAGATCATTTTGAAGATGCCGTAAAACGAAGCCTAGATCGCTTACTTTGTTTGTTGATTTCCATGTACACTGAGAAACATGATCAGAATTCTGATTGTAAGCCAGACCCTGAGCTTGTGAACGATGCCAGGTTTTATTAACATAGCTTTATCGATATGGCAAAATGGACATGTAACACATCATGTCTCAAACGATCCGTATGCTGCTTGGTCATTTCCATCAACTGCTATAAACACTTTAAACACAATTAAACAATCAGAATTTGTTGTTTATTCCATAAGCACGGAATAATTGAAGTTTTACTTTTAGTCTTTAAGATAATGCTAGTTATCGCTTCTATATCCGTATACTTGTTGTTGTTTCGTCTAATTGTATAGACAGTCCTCGAGTGCTGCGTTCACACACAACAGCACTGAATTACTGTATATAGTGTATAGGTGAGTGTGTGTGTGTGAATGTGTGTGTGTGTGAATGTGCATATGGTGCACTGCTTTAAACATGTAAATCTCATTAAATAGTAGTTAAATCATTAGTCTCATTTGAAATTAAAATCATTCATGGTGGTCAAAGAGAAAATGACACTTTCAAGGCCAAGATCGTTTTAAAATAAACAAAAAAAAAAATACAAATTTAACCTTATTTGGTATAAATAGAGTCTTATAATCAAGAGAACATTAGATTTATTTTGAGAGCCAGACTGATATCATCTCTCTCTCTCTCTCTCTGTAATATCGCTATGGCAACATCATTGTTTGATCCTCTCAGACTTCAAACTATATTCCGAATTCTTCAGCTGTAATTAATCTTACAGTAAAAATATTTAGTGCCGCTTAATGATGCCTAATTAATGACACTTGCTAAAAAATGACAGAAAATTACACCTATTCATGACCCGCGGGACAAACTGATTCAATAAAGTTTAAGACGGAGCTTTAAACCACAGTACATTCACACTCAAAGTCATGCACACACACACACACACACACACACACACATATTTCCTTGAGTAAAATAAACCCTGACATAATCCATGCGCTACATTTCATATCCTTTATGAGAAACTTGCCACACACACACAAACACAAACCCATACCTAAACTGAAATACTGAAGCACTTATATCCGGGATGTTAAACAGCTTACTCATGGTAGAATAAACAAAACAGACAGTAAAACACACACACACACACACACACACACACACACACACACACCTGAGCGTATCCAGCCCTGGGTGACTCGCTGACTGAAGCCCATTTTTAACGCAGGATCGAGCAGTTCCTCGAAGTTCAGGATGAACATGATGACCACACGTTCTTCGTTCTTCACCGGAATCACGTCTATCAAACATGGCCGACACGTCCCTGAGAGAGAGAGAGAAAAAGAGAGAGAGAGAGAGTGATTAGTAAACCATTGTATTTGATTCACAGCTCGTCCAGAGATGAGTGGCTCATGATCTCATCTCACCAGAACCTGCACTGTGGTAGCACCACATAAGGAAAAAAAAAAAAAGTTCAGGATGTTTTCTGTTTGAAGAGGAGATGTTATGGAAGGAGTCTCCAGTGTCACTGCTATAAACAGGCTTCAGAAGGACACAGGAACTTTACACTTTCCAGGATCTCCATAACATGACACGTTAAGAGCAGCGAGAGAAATAAACCTGGAGCTGGAGAAATCCGTCCAAAGAAATGCAGATTAGGCAAATTCGTGTTCCCAAATTGGCCATAACGCGTGAATGAGCGTGAAGTTGTGGGTATGTGTGTGACCCCGCCTTGCGCTCTAAGTCTCCTGAGTTACTGTAGGCTCCAGGCCCTCCGCGACCCTGTATACAGGAGAAAGCGGTATAGAAGATGAGTGAGTGATTCAGGTAGCTCAGTTCTTTCTGTCCTTGCCTTGGCAATATGGAGTGGTTTATTCTTTCATTCTTTTAAGCAGAGGTGGAAAGAGTAATAAAATTTTGTACTCAAGTACAAGTACTGTTACTTCAGTGAAATTTTACTTAAGTACAAGTAAAGTTACCATTATAAAAATCTACTCAAGTAAAAGTAAAAAGTAGCTCATTAAAAAATTTACTCAGAGTAAAAGTTACCGAGTTACTTTTTTATTTGTATTTTTTTAACAGCGGGGGGGGGGGGGGGTTAGGGATGAGGCATTCTAGCGTAGTTCAAAAAAAGATGAGCAGATATAAATCTCAAACTAGTTGTTTTTAACTGAAGGAACACCTTTGCATAATAAAGCTGTTGTCTTTCTTGTGCTTGAAAATCAAAGTGGTCACTTAAATATGATGTTACGTCCCAGTCTAGAGTCATACAGCAAAAGAATGGTTCAGGGTTCTAACAGGAGGAGGAGGATCAGATTCAGGATGGACCCAGGCCAAAATAATAAACAAAATGGTATTTATATTTAGTAGCTAGATTACCTGCAAACAAAAAACAAAAAAAAACACAAACAAAAATACAGGTAGCTTCCCGGACTCCCTAAACCAAAAACAATGAAATTATCTACAAATATATACAAAGACCAACCAAACCAAAGCGACAAAGCAATAATCAAAGTCAATGGGAGGCAAAAAGTCAAACCAGAATACACAACCAAATATCAAAACGCCAAAATCACAACCTCTTTCCTCTTTCCCGCGTCTCTCTCCGGTTTATATATGGTCGCGCTAGTCGATGACGTCACTCTCAGGGCGGAAGCGACCGTGTGGAAGGTCAGGAAGATGCCGATGTCAAAAAACCTGGAGTGGAGTCTGGAGCGGCGCGCGACCAGGACATGATACACACACGCGAGCGCAAAAGCATAATATTTGTATTATTTTATCATTTTCATTCATTTATTTTTTTACTCAGTAGCGAATATGATTTAAAATGTAGCGAAATACAATACTTCAAACAAAACGTACTTAAGTAAAAGTAAAATTACAGATTTTAAAAACTACTTTAAAAAGTAGAAATAGTAAAAAAAGTAAGTTTGGTGACTTTAGTGGTAAAGTGCTCACCCTATCATCCGATCAGCTGATTGGCCGAGCTCTCTCAGAGGGGCGGGATGAGAGATACTTCATCTGTGAGCTCATGCAAGCGGAAGGAGCGGATAGCGCTGTCCTCCGAGTGTGTTACGCTGCCCCTAACGGTGCGTAAGTGAGCAGTTCGAAAGGATGTGGTCGGCTGGCGTCACGTGATTCGGAGGAAACACGTGATAGTCTTCGGCCCTCCCGACTGAGTGGTAGTAGTAGCCTTAATGTGGAGCCCCCTAGTGACGGGGAGGAATTGGACACGACTAAATTAGGGAGAAAATCGAGGGAAAAAATCAAGAAAAAAAAAGTTTGGTGACTTCCAGGTCTATAATGTTCCCTTTAACACAAATCAACCAGGACACACTCGATGTCTGCATCTTCTGTCCTGCGCTAGAGTTACAATGTTGATAATAAAAAACGTACCAGGTGTCTAGCTCAAATAAATATTTAAAACACAGAAAGTGAAACGTCACCACTGCGTGGAACAGACAGACAAATAAAACGCTAGCACCGAAACACACACACACACACACACACACACACACTCAGGCAGTTAGAACACCGGTCACAGCGAGAGAAATTCGTGTTGCGTCCTGTATCGTGGACCGGCCTCGTGAGCCAGACGTCTAGCTTTCCCTCCAGAGTCTGGTACGTCTCACAGGGAGAGTCTGTTTGACATTGCGGGCGGCCCGCCACGCTTCCTCGCCACTGTTTCAAACAAGACTCTAATAACTTTTAAAGACTTGACGCAGTGGCAGCGAGGTTTCTTTAATCCGGTCGTCCTGCTCTGAGAACCTTGCAGCGTTTCACTTGATTGGATTTTTGGCTAAGAAAGAGGGGAAGAAACCTGAAACTTGTAGCTAGAAAAGTGAAAAATACATAAATAAATAGATAATAATAACAATATCAGGTTCTCATATTTCTGTGCTGGAAAAACACAACTGACAACTGACACTTTTTTGCTTGTTTTCTTCAACTTTTTTTGTTTTTTTCGAAAAAAAATCTTTAAAATCGATCAATTAAGCACGCTTTGGTGTGAAAAGGTCCTAAAGCGTGAGATGTGAGCTGCGCAGACTTTCGGGAATGCAGTTTTTTTTTTAATAAAATATTATGGAACATTTTGTCTCCTTTCCGTGAAGAAGAGCATAACCTGTCAGATTTCCGCGAGAAAACCTGGTTTAACTCAGAGGGAGGAATGTACGCCGAGCCTGAGACCGAGAGCGAGTGAGAGACTGAGACGGAAAAAAGAAGCAGCGATGTGAGAGAGAGAGAGAGAGAGAGAGACAAATGGATCAAAAAAAGAAGAATGGCGAGGGAGCGGGGGCATTTTTGGATATAAAAAGTGAGGAAAATAGAAAAATGGACAGATTATTGCTAAAAATATAAAACTGGACGTGTATGAGAGGAAGATGGAGATCAAAGAGGGAGGCGGCAACAGAGGAGGAACGAGTGGCAGTGAAAGGGAGAAAAAAAACAGATGCAACAACGTGATTAGCCTCTCAGCTACACACACACACACACACCTCACCATCACACACACTTCAATCGGTCACCAAGTGCTCTAAATATAGACCCCATCTGTACACTGCACACACACACACACACACACACAGTAGGAGGTAGTCACTTCTGACTCTACGGTTTAAAAGAAAAACTGACCAAAACACAACTCTGTATGTGTGTGTGTGTGTGTGTGTGTGTGTGTGTGCCAAGAAAGTAATGCTCGTCTCCTGTCAATCAGAGTCACACCAGCCAATCGGAATCGTGCCGTGAGCTCATGTATGTAGAAGAGGGCGGACGGCGCTGTGATGCTGCTGTGACAGTTTGAACGGGTGGCGTATAATAAACAACATATATATATATTGGGTTATATATTGGGTGTGTGTGTACAGGTAGTTCTAGTTTCCCCTCTCGTTCCTCGTTCCCTCCTCGTACCTTCTTTGGAGTAGTACAGGATCTCCACCTTGTGCTCCTCGGAGCCGAGCAGGGCCTGTGCCAGCTGAGCCAGCGCGCTCTTCATGGTGCCCGGTCCTGCCAGGAAGTGACACGTGCACGGCTGCTGCATGATCTCGGCCCGCGAGAAGCCGAACATCTGGCAGAACCCCTCGTTGCAATAGATGATGCCGCAGTTCTTCATCTGGGCGTTGGCGATCAGGAACTTGCGGTCTGAGAGGCAGACAGAGAAAAAAGAGCTAATAATAATAATAATAATAATAATAATAATAACACAGCAAATTTTACATAAGCTTATTAACATAAATATTTAATTTATATACAGTATATATATCATCAGTCAGCAATCATATCAGATAGTTGGATGAAAATTCTTTTTTACATATTTTTTACAATCTTGATTGATTGATTGATTGATTGATTACAGTTTTGGGATTTATTTTGTCATGTGTTTATACACACAATTTTATGTTTAATTTCTATCCTAGTTCATTAATATTTAAAAGTAAAACAGGGTTTAAAATTTAACTATATATATAAATATATAACATATTATGTACAGTGGTGTGAAAAACTATTTGCCCCCCTCCTGATTTCTTATTCTTTTGCATGTTTGTCACACAAAATGTTTCTGATCATCAAACACATTTAACTATTAGTCAAAGATAACACAAGTAAACACAAAATGCAGTTTTTAAATGAGGGGTTTTATTATTTAGGGAGGGAAAAAAATCCAAACCTACATGGCCCTGTGTGAAAAAGTAATTGCCCCCTGAACCTAATAACTGGTTGGGCCACCCTTAGCAGCAATAACTGCAATCAAGCGTTTGTGATAACTTGCAACGAGTCTTTTACAGCGCTCTAGAGGAATTTTGGCCCACTCATCTTTGCAGAATTGTTGTAATTCAGCTTTATTTGAGGGTTTTCTAGCATGAACCGCCTTTTTAAGGTCATGCCACAACATCTCAATAGGATTCAGGTCAGGACTTTGACTAGGCCACTCCAAAGTCTTCATTTTGTTTTTCTTCAGCCATTCAGAGGTGGATTTGCTGGTGTGTTTTGGGTCATTGTCCTGCTGCAGCACCCAAGATCGCTTCAGCTTGAGTTGACGAACAGATGGCCGGACATTCTCCTTCAGGATTTTTTGGTAGACAGTAGAATTCATGGTTCCATCTATCACAGCAAGCCTTCCAGATCCTGAAGCAGCAAAACAACCCCAGACCATCACACTACCACCACCATATTTTACTGTTGGTATGATGTTCTTTTTCTGAAATGCTGTGTTACTTTTACGCCAGATGTAACGGGACACGCACCTTCCAAAAAGTTCAACTTTTGTCTCGTCGGTCCTCAAGGTATTTTCCCAAAAGTCTTGGCAATCATTGAGATGTCTTTTAGCAAAATTGAGACGAGCCTTAATGTTCTTTTTGCTTAAAAGTGGTTTGCGCCTTGGAAATCTGCCATGCAGGCCGTTTTTGCCCAGTCTCTTTCTTATGGTGGAGTCGTGAACACTGACCTTAATTGAGGCAAGTGAGGCCTGCAGTTCTTTAGATGTTGTCCTGGGGTCTTTTGTTCTCATTTGTTCCTGAATTTCTTTGGATCTTGGCATGATGTCTAGCTTTTGAGGTGCTTTTGGTCTACTTCTCTGTGTCAGGTAGCTCCTATTTAAGTGATTTCTTGATTGAAACAGGTGTGGCAGTAATCAGGCCTGGGGGTGACTACAGAAATTGAACTCAGGTGTGATAAACCACAGTTAAGTTATTTTTTAACAAGGGGGGCAATCACTTTTTCACACAGGGCCATGTAGATTTGGAGTTTTTTTCTCCCTTAATAACGTAAACCTTCATTTAAAAACTGCATTTTGTGTTCAATTATGTTATCTTTGACTAATAGTTAACGGTTTTTGATGAGCAGAAACATTTAAGTGTGACAAACATGCAAAAGAATAAGAAATCAGGAAGGGGGCAAATAGTTTTTCACACCACTGTATTCTATTATTAGACATATTATGTTTGTAATAAAATAAAACTACTATATATATACAGTATGAAAGGTTTTGTCTGCACGTTGGTCAGAACTCGCTTTTTCAATGATATCTTCATACTGTACACTGGAGGAGTAAATCTGGCTGAACCAGTCCTTCTACATTTGCCTGAAGTTAAACCTGAGCCATAAAGGAAATCGAATTTTGAGTAGAAGTGAAGTTATGAGCGGTCATGTGGCAGATTATAAACCACAAGTTTTAAAAGCGTCGGACCGTGGGCGCGTCTTAAATCGACCGCTGGACAGAATTTAATGAGAACTTTTGCAGTATTTAGATCTCTGGCTGAAGTTTAATCTGCACCATAAGTGAAATCAAAATTTTTAGTAAAAGTCATGTTATGAACAGTTATGTTGCGGATTTAATAATCTACTTTATAATAATCTACTAATGCGCTACTGTCTCAGTGTAAACAAACACCTGCACCAATAGACATTAATTAGAAAAGATAAAGTGAATATTTTGACTGGGATTACTTGATATTTTCACTTTGTCTGAAATAACAGCGCTGAAGTGGTATAAGTGAATTTTAACACGCTGGAGTCGTTTTAAGACAAAACTTCATCTTTATCTGATCTACTTCTTCATTTCTCATCTGTGATTCTCTCTCCGATTACCGAACAGGGAGTGTGTTTGTGTGACGATGAGAGAAGTGAAACTTAGTGTTAACAAGTCGTCAGATACTCAACCTTACAGAATGTGATTGTATTACTGTACATTCTCCATATTAATAAGTTCGACAGAGAGTTCTAACACTAGATAACAATAAAACCAAGTCCAAATCAAACCAAGGAAAGATTTCTCATGTCTTTCTGAGGTCTTGCAGTTTCTCCGTAACACGTAAGAAATACGACTTATTTTATATTCGACTCTAGACTTCGAGAAACGCTTCGGTCCACACATTAAAATGAACTATAATCCAGGAATAAAAATAAATCTAACAGGAAAGTGCGAGCCAACGAAATCTATTCCGGTAAGGTGCGTTACTCTAGGTCGTGTGTGTGTATGTGTGTGTGAGAGAGTGAGTTAGAGAGAGAGAGATGGGGGGAGGTTTGAATCCGTCTCATTGCAGTTAAACGAACTGAAAGCAGGTGAACAGGTTCCAAATGATCTCTGATGAAAGCATGGCCGACTTTGACGAGAACAAAAACGCCTGTCGGTGTCGAGAGCACGTCTCTGAGGAAATGTATTGATGAGACATGAATAAAGGGACGAAGAAAGGAGACGAGATGAAGGAGGAAAGATGAAGACACCTGAGAATGCGATGCGGGGTCGAGAAGGTGGCTAAAATGTACAAAAACATAAATATAATTCATTCGTCCATTCATCATTCCAGGAGGCCTGGAGACTTCAGGGTTACGCCCTGAACAGGGGGCCGATCCATCACAGGACACACACACAGTACAGGGAACGCCAAATTTAGAACAACCGGAATGTCTTTGGTCTGTGGGAGGAAACCAGAGCACCTGGAGGAAACCCACCAAGCACGGAGAGAACATGCAAACTCCATGCACACAGAGACGGGAATCGAACCCAGATCCTGGAGGTGCTAACCACATTGCTAACCACTAAGTCACAGTGCTGCCATTCGTTTACTTCATTACTGACACCATTATGTTTTTATTGTTTATTGCTAATTGTACAGGATCACAGGAGGCCTGGAGACTTCGTGCATGATTTGAGGAACACTCTGAACAGGCCAATTTCCTATTTCGCATTGTTTCACATTCGCCACGACCCACACTGTATCAAAAGTGAAGCTGTATCAATAAATAAATAAAGAGAAAATTTTAATTTGGTTTGACTTCCGAGGGCCAGTCAAGTCAAGCCAGGACTAAATCTTCCCTTAACTTTTTTTGTTTTGTTTTTTGAGTCATATAGAAGGCAGTGTCCGTGAAGATACACTGGAGTTTTTTTTGTTTTGTTTTGTTTAAACATGGGTCTGTTGTTTAAACATGCGAAACGGTACAATTAAGGCTGTACAGTCAGAGTCGAGAGCATTCTTGGACGTGAGACCTCTTCCAACTAAAGTATTGACCCTGGCAGTTGTCCTTGGTCTTATCTCAGTGGTGGAGCTCGGTCTTGCTAAATATGGGTCGAGCTTCAACTGAGGGGTTTGAGCAAATATTTTTTTCGCTTTTGTCTTTTTTTTTTTTTTTATCCACCAAAATGATGCTCCTTGACGCAGATTAGGCTAAGTAGCTACCGGGAAGACCAGAAAAACAAACATTTTGATCTTGACCCCTTTGAGATTCCATCTTAGCTAGTTCTGATCCTGGAGATGATCTCGAGGTCTCGAGTATAGCGCTAGTTAACACAGAATCAGGCCTGAAAAAGTTCAACCCAACTCATCTGTATACTCGTAACCCCACTGTGTTTCCGTCCAGATCCAGTGTGAGCTATTTTCCGCCTTGGCACCCCAGCAGGCCTGTTACTGCAAACACACAACCGCTGAAACCCTCAACCCGTCCCTCCATCCGCCCCTCAGCAAGCTCCTGGACAGAGTGTGACATCTCACACAGCATGCGAGGATCTGCGGTCGACAGTTTTCCTCCTGGCACGTCACGGAGAACTCGACCACGCTTCAGCCTTCTGTTTCTCTGTCTTCTGTTTCTTCTTCTTTCCTTTTGTTCTTGCGTTCTTCCCCGACCTTTCTAACAGGCTCGTGTGTTAATTGGTTTTTGGTGACGAGAACTTTGCGTGCATGCTCGTTATCACACTTTACTGCTTCTGCAGAAGGTAAGGGCGCTTGACGGTTGCCTAGCAGCAAACAAAGCGCACTTACGGGTTGGAATCGAGGGACGGAAGCTCACACATCCTGCCTTACATCCTGTGTGCGGTATAATGCTGAGTAAATTACACACGAGGAGGCTTCCTCATTATTTCTAAAGGCCTGATACGATGAAGCTTAAAACACCCCAGAGCAACTGAACTGGACAGAGGTGTTGATTAGTTTTCTGTAAAAGCAGATCTGACGATAGTGTTAAGACAAATGACAGATTTAATTTTAGTTTATCGTTTCTATGGTAACTCGTTCACATGGATTAGTATGATGAAACCTCTGCATAATCTAGGTTTAGAGCATTCACGGTGTCAATTATATGTCAGTGTTTTCAATTTTATTGAAACAAAACAAAACAAAACAAAAAACTCCCTGAGATGACAAAAGGAAGAAACCTTGAAAGGAACCAGACTCAATAAGGAACCGATAAAGAGAAATGTACAGTATATGTTTAATATAATATAATATTTATGCAAGGAGTCTCCAGTGTCAGTGCTTTAACGTAATGTTTTGCACCAGAGACAGAGGGCTTTGTGTTTTCTTAATTTCAAAAGAAAGCGATGGAATGACTATACAGCCTTGGAGATAAGAGGAACTAGCTTGGCTTTGTAGACGCGCCAAAGTGAACTGCTACACCGTGAGTATTCTGACTCGTTTGAGGGGCGTTTAAGTCAAACTTTCTGGTGTTTCGAAGCCAGAGTTCTAAAACTGAGTTACATTTCCACATGTTTGGGCCAGTAAAGGAGTTCCTGGGAGGCCGGGGTTTCAGATGTGAATGAAGCAGGAAATCCAATCGTGACTCTGGTGTACTGAGAAAGCTTCCTAGCTTGATGGTATCCAAGCGCTAGTGAAACCCTGGGATAAGTGCATTAGTGAACCAGGAGATTATATAGAGAAATAAAGGGAGTTTCTACTCTCATAACGGTGTTCCATCTTTTAGTGCAATCAAAAGTCTTAGTTTGACTTGAACACCCCTCGTATCACTTTTCCCTGCTGTAAAAGAAGATTATCTCATCAAGAGCATTTCCTGCTAGTTTAAGCCTTAAAGAAAGTGGAATAAGTTTCTTTATAAGTTTTAATAAGTTACTGATTTTTAAAGGTTTAAATTTTAATAAACCAGGTAATAACTATGAAGTAACAAGTGAAAGTGTTTGGATTCATCACATATAATATTTCTTATTGTGTCAGAGTGATCACCACACAGTACGTCCCTGGCTCGACTGGTTTTAAGCCCTAATGACCTGACCTTTCACTGTCGCTCGACTAGCAATGTGGCGGCTTCAACAAAGTGCCATCGCTAAATATGTCACCTATGAAATTTTGTTTAATATTAAAGCATAGTTTTTTTTTTTTTTTTTTTTTATAATACAAGTGTGAAACAGAAATCTCTTTTGAACATGGTTACAGGAAAATATTCAAAACCTCTGCTTAACTCCAGACCACATCACGCCACCCTGTCGCTGTTGATCATTTTCCTATTACATCATGGCCGGTCCTTATATAATTAACTAGAAATCCTTTTATCAGTATAAGGATTTTTTAATAGAGGTCAGGTCATGTGTAGTGAGAGATGTTAACAAGATATGACTGTACTGTATACTGTGAGTAGCTCAAGTACAAAAACAATCATCTTAAATGGTGTTAGTTTGTTGATTTGGCCCTAACTGGACATTCTGCAGTGAGTCTGTTCTGAGCTGCTCCTGTTAAGTGTGAGTGGACACGAGATATCGATTGAGCTTCACACCATCATGGGCGCGCGGCTGCTCTGTTAGCCGCACCCGCCAACTTTTCAGTGTGTGTTCTCATCAGAATGATTTTGTAGTTTTATTGCTGCTCTTATTTTAATCTTATCATATTTTAATGCATTTATGGCACATCCTTGTTTCGATACTTTGAGTTTGCTTTTTTTTTTATTTTTATTACTTTCCAGGAGCAGAAGCACAAAATAGACCAAAATGGGTTTATACAGTATATAGACAAATATAGACAAGATGACAGTAAATTTACTGGACTGTCCCCATTTCGTTTTTGTCTTCAGTAGCCTGAGCCGTGACGGGTTAGTTCATTACCCTGATCAAGCACTAACTAGTGTCGGAAAGAGCTATATATAACACTGAGCCTGTGGTTCACACATCAGGCAGCCTCCCACAGCGGTGGAAAAGATAGCAGAAGAGTGAACGAGAGAGAGAGAGAGAAAGAGAGAAAAGTGAATAGGCGAAAGGTTGCCTGGACAAGTATCTCTGGTCATGTTCATGCAAATACTGCTATTATAAAGTGTGTGTGTGCGTGTGTGTGTGTGTGCAGTGTGTGAGGAGTGAAGGAAATTAAGCATAACACGCTATCTCACACACACCCACAAAGCTATACATAGATATAAAAAGGGTACTCAACTTTAACAGTTATTGTATCTGCCGTGAACAGTCAAATGTGTGACTTATGTACTGATAGTTCACCTCTAAAAATGGATGTTTTATCTTTAATTGTACAATTTCTCCACCCGTTTTGCTGTTGTATATCGTAAAAAAAAGAAATAGCCGGTCTTAGAAAACATAAAGTAAACACACTCAGTGGTGGCCAATTTACTGCTACATGACTTCTGTTTCCTCGAGTGCTGTAGTGACACACGTCTAAAACTCACCAGCTGAAAAAAGGCATGCAGCGAATGCCTGCGATAAAACACACAAAACAGCTACGAGTAAAACACGCAGGCTGGCGCGCTTTGAGCTGTGTTTATGCCATGCTTAATAATATACTGTATGTATTCTGAGCCGATTGATCATTCAAGCACAAATAAGCAGTATCGCACTAGAGGTTGTGCTGTTGTACTGAATATCAGCACTGAAGATGTGCCAGATATCCAGTATCGATATTCAGTACAACAGCACAACCTCTAGTGTGATATTGCTTTTATACAACAGATCCACAAACACCATTTATTATCAACAGGTTATGACTAATTTGTTTATTTAACTGGATATTTTGCCCCGAAAACACGTATCCTATGGTTTAACCAGCCGTAAATGGCGGAGCTGGCGACTGAAGTGAAAGTAGTTTTAAATTCTTAATTTACAAACCATTGAGGTGGTGGACAGTCCTGAGGAACTTTCAATATTTACTTTAGATTTCTACTTATTACACTTTAGAATATCAGCTCCGTTAACTTCCAGATTCTGGGGTTAAATCCTAAATAGTGTTAAATAGTTAAATAATAAAGCTAGTGTGCTATGTAGGGTGTACAACCCCTTGTTCCACACACCAAGTAGTGCCGTTATTCAGGGGTTAGAGAGTGATTTGGGATTGAGCTTTGTGTTAGTTACTGTAGCTTTGCATCGATTTGCAAGACGATTCAGAACGACTTAGAAGCGATTACTAAGGAGAAATGACCGTGTGTTGGTTAAGATGACATAACGTTATCAGATTTGTGTTCCTGCTGAAAGTTCTTCTGTGACTGGTTTTAAATGTGGGTTTTGTCAGGCAGCTGCTCTCTCCTCTTTCCAGTACTGCGATACATACCGACCTACTTTCATCTACGCTGCGACCAACAGTTCAACAGTATAATAACTGACTGCGGTTGTTCTCTATTATCACCACTCGTGAAATGAGTGCTTATCTTAAATCAGATTATATGGTCGGAACTGACTGTTAGTCATATTTTTATCGACTTTCATGTCAGCTCTACCGTCAGAGGATCTTGGTTGCACAGACAAACACACCATCGCATGCAGTATCTGCATCTACATTCTGTATCTACATTCTGAAAACTTTAGACACAAAACATGCACCTGGCCAGACAATACATAATGAAAGTAAATATTCCACATGTAAATGTTTGGTTGATTGCCTTTACTTTGGAGTTTGGAGTGCATACACCTACACACATCTACACACACACACACACACACACACACACTTCAGATCCCTGTACGCAGGGTGCATTTTGACTAAAAAATACTTTTATAAAAGGGGTGAATAATTAAAAGGACACGCACACACACACAAATATAAAACAATCGTCACACACACACACACACACACACACACAATAGATTTCGATCTTGCTCATGCGGACTTATCATTTGCATCTCTTTATATTATTATCTAAAGTCATTTGCAAAACAAATTCCGGATACAATTCAAATATGAGTGCAATTTTAAATATTTTAGCAACAATAATTAATTGCACTTTTAGTTTATTAGAAAGATGATACATTTTTATATGCATATGGAGTTGGTTTAAATGATAATGATAATAATAATAATAGATTTATATCTGTATATATTTATTCTGAGAATGGTTAATGTCAGGATCATTGAAATGACATGAATTAGGACGAGACTACAGGATGTTACAGCTGTTAAAGTGGTAACCATGGTAACGTTCTAGTTAGTACAGTAGGACGCGTAAAGCCTGGTGTAGATGAAGTTGAGCTACTTTGCGTCATTTCTTGCAACTTTTTTTATTTTATTATATAATTTTTAAGAACTAATGTTACAGGATACAGGTGTGTGTGTGTGTGTGTGTGTGCTGTACTTACTCTGACCGTCGAATTTGCGGATGATGGTGTCCAGATACGTGTTCTGGAGAGCGACGTGTCCCCGCCGCACGGGCATTTTAACACCCAGAAAGACGAACAGGACCGAACGGAAAGGAAACGGAATGTCCTGAGACCCGGAGCTGCGGCCAGAGGCGGGAACGGATGGATGTGTGAGGCCGTGCGAGCGCAGAAGAACAGAGCGCGAGGGAGAGAGAGCGCGAGAGAGAGAGAGAGCGAGAGAAAGAGCGAGCGAGCGCACACGGGAGTTGTCGCGCGCGTCAGGGTAATGTCACCGAGTTCCGGCGGTTGCCAAGGAGATTAAAAAAGCGCGCTTTTTTTTTAGGGTCACTGAGAACTTTCTCGCTGTTTCCTGATGAATTCTTGTCTATAAATGAAACCTGTTCTGATAACAACAATAACAACAAAACAACGTGCTTCAAAAAAAAAAAAATAATAATGTTTCAGCCACAAAATACAAAACAACATAAAACCAACACACACACACACACACACACACACGCTCCAGGTTTAATCTCTCCTTCACCACATTTAGACTGCGGAGTGTCCGCGCGGCACAGCTGTCACTGTCTGACACAATCCAGATGTGTGCGCGCGCTCCACATCAGCATCTCTCTCTCTCCTTTTCTCTCTCTCTAAATGTTTCGTCTCTCTCTCTCTCTCTCTTTCTCTCTCTCTCTCTCTCTCGTTCTCATTTAATCTCTCTCTCTCTCTCTCTCTCTCTCTCTTTATTTCTCCTTTTCTCTCCATGTTAAGTTCAGCAGGGCCTTATGAGCATGTACTGTACAGTACTGTATCCCCTCCCCCCCCCAAAAAAAAGGGGGAAAAATACATTGTTTCCAAAGCAATTATGAAAGATTGATTACATTATAAATAACATCACTCAGCTTTTATAAACATGTTGAACATAGTAAACAATAAAAAAAAACATCAATATTAACAACAGTAACTGTTAGGTAACTATCTGAACAATGGTGATTCTTTTCTCTTTTGTTTTTCTCTCACTCTCTTTTTCTCTCTTCTTTTCTCTCCTTTCTCTCTCTCACTAGCTTTTATCTCTATTTCTCTCTCGCCCTCTCACTCTCTCTGTGCTTAGTTCAGAATGGCTCTATTGGCATGAATGTTAACAAAAGTTACATTGTTGCCAAAGTAATAATAGAATATTGCTTAATGTACATTATAGAAACCATCCGTCTTCATTCATAAACATATAAACATTATAAACATATTAAATATGAAAGAATAACATAGTAGGTAAACAATAAAAAAAGATAACAAATCAATGTTAACAACAATAACACCAAATTGAACAGGTATCTATCTGAACAAAGGGGATGGTGTTCGGATGGTGTTATCGTGTAGTTAGTTACTCTCTCTCTCTCTCTCTCTCTCTCTCTCTCTCTCTCGCTCTCTCTCTCTCTGAATGCCCTTCACCCCTACATGCTTTTGTGTTAAACTATAAAAGTTGCATAAAGGTGTCACAAAGGCTAAAATGTCACAAGCCATCTTGTGTGAGTGAGGATGATTTTTGAGTTTGTTGATAGTCTGCTTTTTCTATTACTATTATTATTTGATTGAGCATTTACACATCACCACCTTTTGAGGCTGAGAATGTATGAGTATCTGTACAGTATGTGTGTGTGTGTATGTCAGTACTTACTGTGCAAACAAGTTAAGTGCCGTTAACATTATAGAACATTTGATAGCAATTGCATTAAAAACTAGAGCCAGTTTCCAGTTCCTGGACCACTCCCTAGTTTGAGTTCCCACCGCACCACAGGAACCATGATCATTATGCAAAGTGGCATTTCATAACCATTATGAAAAACATATCAAGGATGTAGGAGGCTCTTTCAACTTCAATTTGTTGTGCAAATATGATGATGATATTAAGCAGGTTTCAATACTTTTTCCACCACAAACAATTAAATGTAGAAGGAAAAAAAAAGGTTTGGCATCGTCCATCAGAATCTGCTTCTCACAAAGTTCAGTACAATACACATCCTCTAGTTCAAAAAGCTAGACTATTGCATGGACACTTGATCATCATTTCCCCGTATGTGTTCCTTCAACCTTTTCCAAACCTGTTCCAGCATGATGATACTCTGCAGGTCTTCCTTCATTACCCATATCTAGTATTAGGACTATAACTGTTGGAAGATTACACATAATGTCTCCACCTGGCTCTGCCACAACGTCTGGTGTTCAAGGCTACTCAGACGGGGTTAGCTCAGTGGTTAAGGGGTTGGACTACTGATCGGAAGGTCTCAGGTTCAAAACTCAGCACTGCCACTTTGCTGTTGTTGGGCCTCTGAGCAAGGGTTCAGGTTTCTGGTTCAGGTCCCAGTGCAGCACTCAATTATTGCATCAGCTATTCCTGCTCCACTGCCACCTTGTTCCCAGTCCAAGCAGTCAGCACCAGTACCCTCTGTGGCAGGTCTCCACCACTGCATGAGAGTCTGTATGATGTTCTTTCTGAGGACCCAAAAGCCTTTCTGGAACTGATCCAGATACTTCACATCTACCCAAACGTCAGTCTCAGCACCTGGTCTGCCTTCTTAAGCCCCAAGCTACACAGCATATCGGTTTCAACCCCTGATGCAGTCTCTCTACTGTAACTGCTTCTGCTATCAAATCTTTGCATCTGGCCTTAAGTCAAGACCTTCCCTCACACTATAGGCTCTGATCCTGTTCCCGAATCTATTGGTTTCATTGCTTTTGATTTAATCACTGAACTTAGATCCAGCTTTTAGTTTTCAATCTAAGAGCGCCACCTGGTGTTCTGGAGGATCTAGGACTACTGTATGTACTGTCGTACATTTTTTTTCTTGTGTCACATTAATGTTTCCCATTTCATATGATATTCTATCATTTATATTTTTTTCATCATATATAATTATTTTCCTCTCATATAAGATCAGTTGCGATATTAATGCCATATATATATTTTACAGGCTGAAAAAAAAAAAAAAAAAAAAAAAAAAAAATATATATATATATATATATATATATATATATATATATATATATATATTCATATTAAGGCATTTCTTGTGCTAACCTAGAAAGCAGGATGTCTCTGAGGAAGCAAAAGTGAGAATTGCCCTAAATAAAGAGAAGGATAGAGGAGAGGAAGAGGATAAGGACACTTAAAAAAAAAGAAAAAAGACATGCTCAGAGCGCATGAGCCCAGAAAGACAAAATATGAAGTGAATCAGGAGGGTGGTAAAATGGTACAATGATAAAAGATTATCAGAAGGTTAAGGATGGAAAATGTTACTTTGAGAGAGAAAAAAGAAATAGTAAATGAAGATGATGATGCTGATGATGATGATGTTGATGAAGATGATGATGATGATGATGATGATAAAGATGATGATGGTGATGATGTTGAAGATGTAGATGAAGATGAAGATGATGATGCTGATGAAGATGGTGATGATGATGAAGATGTAGATGAAGATGATGATGATGATGATGATGATGAAGAAGATGAAGATGATGATGATGAAGATGAGGACGAAGATGATGATGATGAAGATTATTATGATGATGATGATGAGGGAGTCAACAGTAATGATCACAATCATTTTCAACTGAAGACCTTATGGATTTGCAACACACTGTGCCACCATATCGCGTCCAAAGATTAATCTCAGGAAAATAAAACAAAGAAAGGTCAGGACAGATAATTAATTATCCTGACATTTGTGGAACGACATCAGGACTCACAATTATACAAGAAAGGTCAGAAATAAAGAACTCCCATGTGGATGATTTATTTGATTAGGATTATTTGAAAACCCAGGACACTAATGTGAATGCTTAATTATCGAAAAAACATAACTTTACATTATATAAATTACTTTCTGTTATGTTAGTGTATTTGAACGGGCCCTCGGCCAAAACACAGAATTGGTGCTGATTTTATTATTTTTTATGTTTTATATATATATAGCTACTTCTAAAGTTTATGCAACATGGAAGTGAGCGATCTTGCATCCCTTAAAATTCCAAGTTGCTTCAGTCATTTTGGAGAGATGATTTTATATGTGGCCCAAAAATGGCCATTTCTCAGCGTTATACTGTCTCACTTCAAACAATAATGATTTTAAATGCTAGTTATTAATATTTCTTTATGAAGTTACAGGATCACCCGGGAATCGAACATGTCGCGATATCTTAACAATTGTGCACATTAGAATAATACACTAGGTTTATATCTTTATGTATTTTTATGTGAAATCTAAATTTTCTGTTTCATCTAAATGACAATTGAGATCATTGAAAGATTTTAAATCAAAAAAGATACAGACACAACATAAATATTTAGTAAGTATTTAAGTATTAAGTAAATGTTTCTTTTTATCTGATAAAAATATAAATATGTATCTATATTTACAAAAAGTTAAGAAGCATTACGCGTTTTGAAAAACCTCTCTTTTTCAAAACGAGACACTTTCCAGCACCGATATCGTGTTTAGGCTGATTGCATCTAAAATTACTGTCAGAGCTGCTGTTTTAGAAAATTACCTTCCAATCAGTCAGGTGCTCATGACTAACAAATGTACAAGTAAAACATATGAACACAATGCTTATAAGAGTAGTGTTATGACATCATTATGTAGGCATCGATAGGCAGCACGGTGGCGTAGTGGTTTGCACTGTGAACTCCCTTCTCCAGAACTGAGAGTTCGAATCCTGCCTTCAGGCCAGTGTGTGTGGAATTTGCATGATGGTGGGTTTCCTCCCACAGTCCAAAGAAATACAAATTATCAGGCTAACTCTCGTCCAAATTGAGTGAGTGTGTGCATGGTTGTTTCCTGGGATGGGCTCCACGCATCCCACGACCATTAAATTAAGAATGAGTGAGTGTGACGATACGGATCTGTGTGTGTGTAAGTGTGTGAGCAATGTTACAGGGCGTGTTCCGTGTTGTATCTCAGTGGGTTTGATGAGATCGGGAGCTAAACGTATCCGTCCGCGGCGTGTCTCCCCTGGGCACAGAGACAGCCTGTGAGTAAGACGGAAGGGGACGTTTGCTATGTTTGGATTGCTCGAGCCAGACGAGAGAACGGAACCTGAATCCTGGCTTGCCTTTATAGAAAGTTTTACTGCCAGTGAATGAGAAATTTTACCTTCAAGGGTTCAAAAGTATGTGAACACCAGGCCATCATACTCTACTGTATATATGGTTGATGAATATACCGTTTCATAAATATTGTATTTCAACTGTGCTTTTCCTCAAAATTTAATAGCATGGCTTGTGTTTGTTTAGTTATAAGAGCATTATTGAGATCAGACGTTGGGATGTCAAGGGGCCTGCAGTTCCAGCTGATGTTCCGTGAGGTTGAGGTCAATCAAGGCTCTGTGCAGGACAAAGTTATTTCAGTCCAACCTTAATTCACGCTGTCTTTATGGTGCTCCTTTTTGCACCAAAAAGTCAGAGGATATTTAAAACGCAAGCGTGCAAATACGAAGGTGTCGAGTAGAGATGTTCCGATACCATTTTTCCCCTCCGGATACCGATTCCGATACTTGGGCTCAGGGTATCGACCGAGTATACCGAGTACTGATCCGATACCTGGGTGTACAGTGTATATATATATATATATATATATATATATACTGTATAATTTCTTTTTTAAAATACTACTAGCCCTGTGTAACGGGTTCGACCCTAAGTGCACGGGCGACACCATGAAACACGGACACGAGGCGAGGTCTTACAGGAAAAAGGGTCATTTGTTTAGAAAAATGGGGAAGGAAAGGGTTAAAGGCTCTCTGCGGCCTTTTCCACTTCGGCGGCAGGGATGCGAAGGCGGAAGTGAAGGTGCCGCGGGAGCTCGCGCAGCTCGTTCACACGCTCCTCTCGCGGAGATCAAAGGCGCCCCCCTTTTTAAAGTCTCTGGGGCGCATCACATCGCCCCGCTCTTGTGCCACTGTCTCTCATAAAATCCACCGCGTCGCAAAGTCCAGCTTCCCAACAGTCAGACCCCGAGCTACACTCCCCGCTGTGTTTTATAGCGCCGGGATCATTAGCGGCGATAGCTCATAGGCCGTTGCCTGATTCTGCAGTCCTGCTCCTTCACATACCTAAAGAGGGGGGGGAGGCCGCCTAACTAGTGAGTGAGGAGCGATATCAATTTGGGCGCACACCCATCACAGGTGCACGCCGTGACACTCTGTAAGTCTGCAACTCTGCAAAGCTAGCGGGAATAAATAGGTTATGTTTAGGAAAATGGTATCAGATCGGTACGTGGACTCAAATACTCGCCGATTCCGATGCCAGATTTTTTTGTGGTATCGGTAGCATTTCCGATACCAGTATCGGAATCGGAACAACCCTAGTGTCGAGTCAACGTTTAAATTTTTCAGAATAACAGAACACAGTTATGAGAGTAAAAAACTCCCTTTATTTTTCTATATAATCTCCTGCTACACTAATGCATGTATCCCTGTGCTTGAATACCATTAAAGTAGAAAGTTTTCTCAGTACCCAAGAGACATGATCGGACTGCCTGCTTCATTCACGTTTGAAACGACGGCCTCCCAGGAACTCCTGTGGAAATGGCTTGGTACAGGTGATGTGGCGATGACTCCCAGCCGAGTTCCTGTTCCTGTGCAAGAGGTGCTGGTGAAGACAGACACAGACAGATTTGCCTCTTCTGCATGTTTTTCCGACAAGCTATCTGGCAAATTTTTAAGGATCAGGCGATCCACCCTCTAAATGTCCACTGGAACGACTGGGCTCTGAGCCACCTCGGCCTGGGATCGATCGTCATTCGCAGACTTACAGCCTTCTTTAAAACATTCGCACCATTCGTCTCATCACCGTACTGTGCTTGAAGTCTTCCGTAAATGTCAATCAGATTTATGCCGTCATTCACCAGAAATTTCATCACAAGTCTGACGGTTTGACTTGCCGTATTTGCGTAATTGTTCTACAGTGTTAGATCATTGACGTTAGAGGACGCATTCAATGAAGAGACATCAAGATTCAGCTTTAGTGGGATATATTATTCTCTTAGTATGAAGCACTCAAACATTAAGATCTTAACCAGTATCATTATATTTTTTTATGCCTTTAATTGCTGTGAGTGCTGTGAGTAATTTAGCTTAAGCCACTTTGAATAAAATCATCTACTGAATGAACAAATGTAAAATGTAATTTGAGTGTGAGAGCAGAGTGGAAATCCTTCGTCCCCAGCCGTCCTCCGCTCTTCTGTCCGACGAGAGGACGCTTTTATCTGTTCCACATACCTCAAGCTGCACAAACCTGCGCCAGTGCTCTGGTGCTGATAACTCTCCATTCTACAAACATGCACCACACACACACACACACACACACACACACACACACACATGCTCGCAGGATAAGAGTGTGGAGGAGGGGGGCATACTCTACATAAAAAAAGAGGTACAGTCACAACACCTGAGAGCACAAAATAAAGGGTCTCCATGGTTAAGCTGTCGAACCATGAGCTTCGTCTGAGTTACAACTTCAACTTGTGTAACTTGTGTATTATCACTTTGTTCCCATGTGCATCCTGACGCTTCCTTCCAGTGTCCGAGTGTCAGTGATGGGAATCCGTCGGATCGTTCGGATCAGATCACCGATAAAGAGTCGACTCTCAGACATTTTTTTGAGAAATACATGCATGTTTTCAGCCACAATGACGACTCATGTGCTGTTTGGACAGAAACAAAAGTTGTCTTTAATTTAATTAAAATACACAAAGCACTTTTTTCTTCCATTGAAAGAAGTTGGTGCTGATTTTATTTTTATCTTATACACATAATGCAGAAATGTGTGTGCCAAAGAAGCTACTTCTGAAGTTTATGCAACATGGTAGTTTTTTTTTTTTTGGTAAAAGTTTAAAAAGCAAAAAAAAAAAAAAAAATTTAAAGCTGTAGTGTCCGTAACCATGTCAAATTCATATAGCAATTTCTTACCAATTAAGCATTTTAGAATAATACACTTTTTTCAGATTTATGTCTCTTCATGTGAAATCTAAATTGACCAAGTTTCATCTGAATGTCTATGGCATCATATGAACATTTACAAAAAATGAAGCCTGGAGATGAGAAACATTAAGTTTTATGAAAAATCGTAAATGGTCCTTTCTGAAAATGCACTTTTTCAGACACATTTCTTAGCAGCAATTTCATCTAAAAATACTGTCAAGGCTGCTGTTTAAAAAAAAAAAAAAAAATCAACAATTAGGTACTTATCAATCCGGTGCTTATGGATAACAAATGTGCGTAAAAATTTGGACACAATGCTTACAAGGTTAGTGTTATTACATCATTATGTATGCATCGGAAGGCAGCACGATGTAGGTCTTTCATTTACATTTCATCTGTATGACAATTAAGATTATTGAAAGAATTTGAAAGAGTTACAGACACTACATAAAATGACATGAGATTATATTTAGCAAATGTGTTTCTTTTCATCTGATAAAAATATAAATGTGTATGTATATTTACAAAAAGACGACACGTGGATCGGGAGATAAGAAGCTTTGAGTGTTATGGAAAATGGTTTTATATGATCTGATCTGAAAATTCACCTTTTCACCCAGGTGAGACACTTTTTAGGACTGATGCCATGTTTTGGTCGACAGCAAAAGTAATCGCCTACTGTATGAAAGAAGAAGAAGAAGAAGAAGAAGAAGAAGAAGAAGAAGAAGGGAAAAAGCGGAGACTTGTGCGTAAATCATCTCTCAACATTCATGTAAGAAAATGATTCAACACAGTGTGCAGAAAAAGGCTTAATTCAAAGTGACAGTAAGTGCTAGAGTGGTGTGTGTGCATGTGTGTGTGTGTGTGTGTGTGTGTGTGTGCGTGTTTGTGTGTGTGCATGTGTGTGTGTGCGTGTGTGTGTAAGCAGCACTGCAGGATCACACCAGGGTTAAATATGAAGAGATGTCTGATAACTGATCTGAAGAGCTCCCTAAAAGCTCTGAGCGTCTCTGATCTACACACATGAGATGTCAAGCCTGCCTACTTCACTCTCTCTCTCTCTCTCTCTCTCTCTCTCTCTCTCTCTCTCTCTCTCTCTGTCACTGACTTCAGATAAGACTTTCCCCTCACCCGTGATAGAGCAGTAGCACATCGCGTGGAATGTGCCGAGCAGGAAGAGGAGCGGTTCAGCTTGGGTGCAAAGATCATCAGATGCAAATCATCCGGTACTCAAGAGCTCAATTCGTTAATGAAGCCATGGGTCAGACGTGTGTCCTGTCTGCGTACAGTATGTACATGGCATGCTCGCTGTACACAATACAAAAAAAAAAAAAAATCTCTTTGTTTGAAGGCAAGCCCACGAATCCACAAAAAAGACCACACATTAGGTCGACTTTTGATGAGTTGATCAATCCAAATGGACAAGTATCTCCATCCATTAAGCTCCATTATAGTGGCATGGTGCCTTACTGGTTAGCACTGTCGCCTTGCCCCTCCATGGTCGGGGTTCGATTCCCACCTCAGTGTCTGTGTGCATGAAGTTTGCATGTTGGCATGCTTGGTGAGTTTCCTCCGGGTGCTCCGGTTTCCTCCCTCAGTCCAAAGACATGCAGAGAAAGATTGGTGTTACCAAATTGCCTTTAGCAAAGTGTGTGGAAGACTGGGTGAAAGTTGACCGGAGGTCCTACCATGATCATAAAATGGGAATAAATACAATAATCCATTGGATCACCATGGTCCCTAGTTGGACTACAGAGGTTCCTAGATGGATGGATTAAGCTTTGTTAGTTCCTCCAAGAATTTCAAGTTAATTTTTTTTCATAAATGTTAAAGAAAATTAATGAACACAATTGGACCAATCGAGCATCCATTGGCATTACGTTATAACATTTTAAAGATCATCTGTGTCGAGAGATTTATTGAGAGTGCTCAAACTGTTAAGTCTCTGAATTACTGTTCCAGCTCCCGCACACTGTCTGCCACTATTGGGCCCTTGAGCAACTTGGGTGTGTGTGTGAAGGGGCATGGTGTCCAATGATGCGTGCACACACACATAACAACAGGCTGATACAGAGAGAGAGAGAGAGAGAGAGAGAGAGAAAATGGATCTTTAACCTCTCTAATGAGACTTTCTTTTGCGTTACACACACGCACACATGTGTTTTAATAAACAGTACACGCGCACTGTACACACATGCATACAAATACAAAATAAAATATGTTTCACATACACACACACTGTGGTCACAGTGTTATAGTAAACAGTAAACAGTGCACGGATGTTGATTATACCAGTGAGAGACGCGCACTAAGACCCAGCAGGGGAGACGATTACCTACAATTTCACAGCACAAGAGAAAGAAAAAACAATGGCTCAGTTATGATCACGTGACGCTCGGCGTCAAAACAAGAAGCGCATGCGTGATACATGATACTCGGTACTCGTAAATCAAGACTTGCTCGTTTTTCAAGTCAAAATTTATTAAAAATCTTTGCTCATCTTGCGGAACACTCGCAAACCGTGTTACTCGCAATCCGAGGTTCCACTGTATGTGGAAATGCCCTAGAGCAAGGTCAGGATTGTACAAGGGATTCTCAGACAGATGCGTCTTTTCTGCAAGTAAACGTCAAGTTATCCATCTATTTTCAAAGATTAAGCGTTTCACTTGCTGAATCATTATTCACGAACCTACAGCATTCTTTATGTTTTATTGCAGCTAAGAGTCTCATCACCATACTGTGTTTGAAGCCTTCTATAAATGTCATCATTATTACCTATGTTAAGCTTTTTAACTTCAGCACAAAATTTTTTGTTGGTTTGATCACGAGCTCGGATTTTCATCATGTCATGTGGTATGGATTAGAGAGCCGCACGAAAAAAGAAACGGAAAAAAAAATGGAAAAAAAAAAAACAATAATGGAGCTCCACCGTTTCCTCAAGACACATAAATCCTCAGTAAGGGTGAACCAGAAGGAGGTCTGGTTTCTTCACGTGACCGCGCCTCTGCCTGTTCAGAACTCTGCTGTGTAGCAGCCTGCAGACTATCTTTTCGCAGTTACACACCCCCCCCTAGCACAGATGGCTCCCAACGTCTGAGAGTCAATATGGACCCTACGGAACTTTTTTAATGAGTTCAGGGTCCAGCGTATGCCAAGCATGGTGGTTCTCTACTCGACATCAACATGTTATCCCATGAGCAGGTACAGGGTGGTAGGGAGGATGCGAGGTGTAAACCAGTGAATTTCGGGCCTTGGATGTGGGTTTGCAGTGTTAGAAGGTCTTCAGTGAGGGTGCTCATGAGTCTCGCCCTTGGAAAACACTTCCTTTCTACCCCTTACTACTGCCTCTCAGGGCTACTGGGGCAGGATGTTTCTCCAAGGTTGTCCCATACAGTAAAATCACAGGGTTCATTAAAAATTTTGGTTTATTTGCATCCAACTGTAGAGGGTTAATTTTATCACTCTTGGTGTTACTCTGCACCTCCCAAAACATGGTTTGATGGGTTGTTGACTATTAAAGTAAATTTCCTCTAGGTGTGAATGACCGTGTGAATATGTGTGTGCATAGTGTGGACTGGCTGTCTTCCTGGGTGTATTCCCGGCTCATGCCCAGTGTTCCCGGTATAGTACTGTATCTGTATCTGAATACCGGAATACTGTATCTGTCTAGTGATTAAAAACGCTCGAGCAGCTGTAATGTGTTGTATCTCATCCATGGATGTCTCCAGCAATCTGCAGTCAGTCAGAGACAGTTTGTCTCGGTCCCTCAAACCAAGCTTGGGTCTCTCTCACACACACACACACACACACACACACCACAAAAGCATGCACTGCTCTCGTTTGATCCGTGACTGTCAGCTGACACACTGTCAGCCCCTATTACAGTCACCGTCTGCTTTCCAAACAAATGAGTTCTTTCTGTATCAAACACACAATTGCTGCAGAGGTGCTTAAAGCAATTCATTATGTATAATAATAACAATAATAATAATAATAATAATAATAATAATAATAATAATAATAATAACAATAATAATAATAAGTATTATTATTATTATTATTATTATTATTATTATTATAAATTTTAATGTTCCCTAATGAACATTGGTGATTACTTATCTAGTCTTTTTGTCCTAGGTTTAGTTAGAAGGCATTAAAACTAGAAAAATAGTAATAATAAATAATAGAATCATTTATCTGTATACAGTGTATGCCGTGCCTGATTTTTTTTTTGCCTGTTTGTCACACAGATAACCTGAGTAAACACTACATGCAGTTTTTAAATGATGATTTCATTTAAGAGAAAAACTTGCCCAACCCTATGTGAAAAAGTAATGGCCCCCTTGCTAAATCAGGAATGACAATTTTTGGAAAGCTGAGTTCAATTTCACTTTCCACACCCAGACCTGATCACCGCCAGACATGTTGAATCAAGAAATCACATAAATATAACCTGTCTGACAAAGCGAATCTCAAAGACCTCAAAAAGCAACACATCATGCCAGTTCTATTTCTGCGTTTTTCCTTATCATTTTCCTCGGGCTGGGAAATATTTCCACATGTCCCATACTGTCCTGTCCTCGTTTCAGGCCATTTCCACAGGTTTGTGACATAAAAGGAGTTCCTGGGAGGCCAGCGTTTAAGATGTGCACTTAATGGTGTCCAAGCATTAGTGAAACACTGGGATACGTGCATTAGTGTAGCAGGGGATTATATAAAGAAATAAAGGGAGTTTTTACTCTCAGAACTGCACAATCAAAGGTCCTTGTTAGACTAGTGACCTCACAGTCAGTTTATCACAAGAAAATGGCCCTGATCCAACATGTAGCATCAGTAAAAGCAGCCAAAAAATGGTAGGATGGATATCAAAGAAAAAATAAATACTGTAGTCAATGGGAAAGGCTGGATTTGGATTTAAAAGCAATTTTGACATGAAAAAAAAGTAAAAAATAAAAATAAAAAAAATACACACAACTACCGTATGTACAGTAAGTGCTTTTGGAAATATATATGTATACCTATATATGTATTTCTACCGTACTCTTTATTCCATTCAATAAATCTGCAATAAATCAGATTTTTCTGTTAAAATTAATTTTAATGTTACTGTTTTCTCTAAGTCCTTTTTAAATTAAAAAGTATTATAAAACATGAGTAGATAAACATTTTCCTTAGAAAAGAAAATTATTATTCAAATTATCAGCAATAAGTAATTAACTTGTTATTCTTGTTAGCAATTTTTTTATTATTATTATTTTAAACACCAAAATCCTACTTGGTTATTCTTACTTGGTTAATCCTACTAGGTTATCCCGGACGAGCCCCCACCTTATCATTTTGTCTAGAAATAAAAAGAAACACCATTTCCTAATCCCTTTGGTAGTGAGACTCCTTCACTCACCGTTTGCTACGACACAGACCCCTAGACAGTCGTAACAAAATTGGGGGCTCGTCCTACTTCTTTTTCTCTAAAGGAAAACAAAACTCGGTTTTGTTAACAAAATAAAATTCGGTTTATATCTTTATATGTTTGCATTTGCCTAGTGGTTTTGCCTAGTGGTTTTCATTTTAAGGAGGAGGGAATTGGAAATGACTTCGAAATTTGAATTAGATCAATTTGCGATCCAGCCATCAGCACAGACATTGGATATCTGCCGCAAAGATGATTTGCTCGCTATTGCAGATTTGTTTCGGATTCAGGTTTCTCGTGGTGCAAGGAAAGCAGAAATAAAAGGAGTGATCTATGAGCATTTGATTGAGCAGGGGGTTTTACCTCAGGAACGCGAAGAAGCGGGTGTTGCATCTGAAATGTCAGCTTCCGCAGGTGAGGGGAAGGAGGAACCCAAACCCACGGAGCTGGCTAGCATAGATCCTGCTAATCTTCCATCTCCTAGTAACCCTTTTCTGGCAATCCGATTGAAAGAGCTGGAGTTAGAGCTGAGCAGACAGCAGTACCAGAGTCAACTGTTGCAGGTGCGGGTGGTTGAAATGGAAACTCAGCGAGCAATCAGGCTCAAGGAGTTGGATCTGGAGCTAAAGGCTCAACAACCAACTCACTTCCCCGCTGCGGAGGCGCCCAGGGTGAATGTGCCAGTCTCAGCTCCCGTCAATGCTTCCACTCCGAGTCCCGTTCCTACACCACGATCACCTTTCCAAGTAAGTAACTCAGAATTTGATATTAGTAGACAAATTGCTTTAGTTCCATTGTTCCGTGAGAGCGAGGTTGACACTTATTTTAATGTATTTGAGCGTATAGCAGCTACTTTGAAATGGCCGCGGACTGTTTGGCCACTCTTGTTACAATGTAAACTCGTCGGAAAAGCGCAAGAAGTCTGTTCTGCTTTAACACTCGAACAAAGTTTGAATTATGATGAAATGAAGAATGCTGTGTTGCGCGCTTATGAGTTGGTGCCTGAAGCCTACCGGCAGAAATTTCGCAATCATGTGAAAACCACTAGACAAACGTTTGTAGAATTCGCACGCGATAAAGCCAATTTGTTTGAGAAGTGGTGCGCGGCGAGCAAAGTTATTACGTTTGAACAGTTAAAGGAGTTAATGCTGGTGGAGGAATTTAAAAATTGTCTTCCCGAAAGAATTGTGATTTACTTAAATGAGCAGAAAGTGTCTTCTCTGTCTGAAGCGGCGGTATTTGCCGATGAGTTTGTACTGACTCATAGAGTCGTGTATTCGTCACCCACGAAACGAAATGTTTCCGATCGTGTTCGTAACATTAGTCCTAATGATGCCACAACAGGATCAAAGAAGGCGCAAGGGGCTGATAATGATGAAACTCGCGAGTGTTTTTACTGCCATGAAGTGGGACACCTCATCGCTGTCTGTCCCTCTCTCAAGCGTAAAACTACCAGGAAAACAAACGCGCCGAAAGGCGTTGCTTTGGTTGAACGTTCCCTGGTTACTACTGCGCCAGCAAATGCTACTGATGTGTTTGAGCCATTTATTGTGGACGGTGTTGTGTCACTTAGTGAAGACTCCGAAATGAAAAATGTTCGTATCCTTCGTGATACTGGTGCGAGCCAGTCTTTAATTTTAGAAAGTGTGTTACCATTTTCAGAGCAGTCAAGCTGCGGTTCGAGTGTATTGCTGCAAGGTCTTGGTTTGACAGTTGTTAAAGTTCCTCTGCACAATGTACATTTGCGCTCTGGTATTGTGTCGGGGAGAGTTAAACTGGCTGTTTGTGTAGAGTTACCAGTTGAAGGTGTAACACTCATTTTGGGGAATGACTTGGCTGGTGACAAAGTTTTTTGTTTACCAGAAGTGGTAGACGTTCCGGTTGCATTCGATGGTCATGATGATTTGCAGGAAGAATTTCCAAACGTGTTTAGCACGTGTGTAGTAACTCGAGCACAGGCTCAAAAGTTTAAAGACACTGTTGACCTGTCACAAACCTTTTTGAATGAAGATAATTCAGAGAAATCTGATATAGTAGAGCTAAAAATGTATGCACTACCTAATGTTGATTTACCGTGTGAGCGAGCTACGTTAATGGAGGCACAACGTACCGATCAAACTCTCTCTCATTGTTTTGCAGCAGCTGTCGAGCAGACCGTTTTTCCAGAACACCCCGTTGCCTATTTTGTTGAAGAGGGTGTGCTGATGCGTAAGTGGTCGCCAAATCGTGTCAAAGATGACTGGGGCACTGTTTTTCAGGTAGTGGTTCCAAAACCTTTTAGAGAACAGGTGTTGAGTGTAGCGCATGACCATGAACTTTCTGGACATGTAGGTATTCGAAAGACATACGATTATTTATTGAAGTATTTCTTTTGGCCATCAATGAAATCTGATGTAGTAAAATTCTGTAAATCGTGCCATGCTTGTCAAATGGCAGGCAAACCCAATCAGGTGATTCCCCCAGCCCCACTGAAGCCAATACCAGTGATTGGTGAACCTTTCGAGCGGATTATAATTGACTGTGTTGGGCCATTGCCTAAAACAAAATCTGGAAATTTGTATCTGTTAACTTTAATGTGTGCATCAACTAGATATCCTGAAGCGATTCCTCTCCGTTCACTTAAAGCTCATGCGGTTGTGAAAGCGATCATTAAATTTTTTACGACTTTTGGAGTACCTAAATGCATTCAGTCGGATCAAGGAACCAACTTCATGTCAAAAGTGTTCGCTAAGGCAATAAAAAAGTTAAACATCATGCATCAAGTATCAACTGCATTTCATCCTCAGTCACAAGGTGCACTTGAACGGTTCCACCAAACACTCAAGTCTATGCTCCGAACTTTTTGTGTTGAACAACCGAAAGAATGGGATGAGGAAATTCCCCTTCTGTTGTTTGCCATTCGAACCACAACTCAAGCATCGCTCGGATTCAGTCCGTCAGAGCTGATCTTCGGACACACAGTGCGCGGTCCTTTGAAAATTTTGCAGGAGCAAATGTTGTCCCTTACTCACCAAGCCCCCGTGAAAAACGTCCCAGAATATGTTAGTTCTTTCCGCGAAAAGCTACACGAAATGTGGAAATTGGCAAAACGATCGCTTGACTCGGCACAAGAACAAATGAAATGTCGTGATGATCAAAAAGCTGTCCAACGTTCATTTTGTGTCGGAGATAAAGTTTTAATCTTACTACCTGTGCCTGGTGCAGTACTGAAAGCTAAATTCACTGGTCCCTATGAAATTAGCGAAAAATTGAGTGATATTAATTATGTTGTTTCCACTCCTGAACGTAGGAAGAAGTCGCGTGTCTGTCATGTCAATATGCTCAAAGCATATGTGACCCGTCACGATTCGGTGGAGAAGCGTCCTGTTGTCACTGTTGCAGCAGCAGTGGCGTCCCTTGCCGAATACTCGCCAGAAAATGATGATTTGATGATGAATAGCGCCATGTTCACTACTGCCCGTTTGTCTAACTCAGAAACTTTGAATCTTTCTTCCAAGTTATCTCATTTATCAATTTCCAACCAAGCTGATATTAGAAACTTGATTCAGAGTTATCCAACCTTGTTTGGTGATTTTCCTTCAATGACACAAGTGTTAATGCACGACATTGATGTCAGTTCACATGCGCCTATTAAGCAAAATGCTTATCGGGTAAATCCAGTTAAGAGAGAACTTATGAAACAAGAAACACAGTATTTGCTTGAACATGAGTTGGCTGTCCCGAGTTCTAGTCCCTGGTGTTCTCCATGCCTTTGGTGCCATTGTGTGTGTCTCTTTGTTAAATCTGATCTTTGTATATTCGAGTTTCTTACTAAAGAGAATTATTAGTCTGACCGTTAAAATTGACCTTAAGCCTGTTTTTGACTACGAGTTTGGATTCTGTTTTGGATTTGTTACCCATCGGTTCATATTGTAAATATTGTTGTAAATATTGTAAATACTTTCGTCATATTAAGGGCAGTAGGAGGTTGATGCCATTTATTTTGTTATATATATTTAGTACTCTGTTTTTGGTTAGGGAGTTAGGGAAGCCTTGTGTATCTTGTTTTATTTTCTTTTGACTTAGAAATTTAGTTCTTTTTAAAAGAAGACCATTTTGTTTATTATTTTGGCCTTGTCAACCTCTGAAGTTTGTAACCCTTATCATTTTGTCTAGAAATAAAAAGAAACACCATTTCCTAATCCCTTTGGTAGTGAGACTCCTTCACTCACCGTTTGCTACGACACAGACCCCTAGACAGTCGTAACAATAATCATAATCTTACATAGTTTATAATCATAAACCACATTGTACTATTAGGCACAGCACATAGTGCAGGCTATGCACACTTAGAGAAAAGTCTTCATTTAACGGTTAAGAGTTTTTAACTAAAGAAATCCCTTCTGATAGAGAAACTCTAAAACATAGAAAGTATAATATTTTATCTCCAAAGAAACAAACATTAAAAAGTAAGGACACTGTATAGTGGAGGTTTTCCAGAATTCTATTTACAGGTTGAGTATAAATTAAGTAGGCATTCAAAATTGATGATAAAGTCTATATTTCTACAAATTCTTTTAAAACAAAGTGTAGATGTACTTTATTACATAGGAAAATGAAAGTAAATCTTCAACATAGGCACCAGCCACTTCTTCTTGCATCGTTCACTGAGCCTGTGTTCATCAGCTTTGTATGACAATGTTTTATCGTCTCCAGATGTACTGTAGTGTTGCGTTCCTCCCTTTTACTGTACGCCACCATCTCTGCACAAGAACAGCGGAATTCCACACATGGCAGCGTGCTGCGATCTTTAGCTCGCTCCTGAACACGGTCACGCGGTCGGCCATCTTTGTTTACCTCGCACACTTTGTGCTGCCTCTCACGGCTGGTGCCTGTACTATGGATGCAGGAAATATAGAATCCTATTTACTATCATCTTTTTACAGACCATTAAATATTGCCTAGTTAATTTTCTCCCACCCTGTAGATCTATTCCGAACACTGGCAGTGATTCTGCCTCTCTTAATATCTGGGGTTTAGAGGTGATGTAAAACTTATTTTCCTAAAATAAACCAAAATCCATCTATAGATGAAAAGATTAAAGTGTTTATGTGTGTGTTTACAAGACAATATAGTTATAATTAAGCTCCAATTACAATAATCTTCATATTGTGTAAGTAACTGTTAGATTCAACCGAGTAATCTGATTGGACAAGAGGCAGCCCAGAGGGGTGATAATAGTCACGGGTAGTTATTTCCACCAGTCGTGGAACAATGTGTGTTCTGAACAATAACAGGTTAAATAAACACTCACTCATCTTCTATACCGCTTTATCCTGTATTCAGGGTCGCGGGGGGCGGAGCCTATCCCAGGAGGCTTAGGGCACAAGTCGGGGTACACCCTGGACAGGGTGCTAATGCATCACAGGGCACACACACATACACACACACTTACATGCACATTCACACACTACGGCCAATTTAGGAACACCAATTAACCATTAACCTAACCTGCATGTCTTTGGACTGTGGGAGGAAACCGGAGTACCCGGAGGAAACCCACCACGCACGGGGAGAACATGCAAACTCCATGCACACAAAGATGGGAATCGAACCCGGACCCTGGAGGTGCAAGGCGACAGTGCTAACCACTACACCACCATGCCGTCTGTTAAATAAACAAACAAATAATAAGTGGAACACTCGAGGTCGTGCTGTCGTACCGAATATCAGCACATCTATAATAGCTTCAGTACTCTGGCCCACGAGCGCATCACAGCCCTGCTGATATTCAGGACAACAGCACGACCTTGAGTGTGATATCGCTTAATTCACCATTACCACATTCAAACTGTTAGACAACAACAACTGTAGCGAAACTGCTTTATTGAGATCAGGCACGTGTGTTAAACAAGTCACGCCACATAAAAGCGTTAACAGTAAAGCATGAAAAAATTTTAAAACAGGACAGACAAAGTCAAGAGACAGACAAGGCTGAAAATAGAAATCCATTCACGTACAGTAGCACCACTGAAAAATTCCCCTCGCTAAGACGCTTCTAAAAGACTTTTCAAATTCCCCAAATGTCCTAAAACCCTCCGGATTCTGTACGTCCGTGCAGACCACTTCGACATGAAGCTACATCTCACTGTCTGTTCCACACCTACTCAAATCTAGACAACAATCATCCTCTCTAAACGAAAAAAACAAAATAAACTGAAAGGTTTAACTGATAAGACATACTACTGAACAATGCTACGCCACTACATTAACGCTACATCATCTAGCTGCTCAGTGCTGTGTTGCCTTCACATGAACATCGGGTTTGTCCTGTCTCACTATGGTTTCTATAATGACGCTATCGCTAAGGTACTTCGCTAGCTCGGTATCTATTTTGATATTAGCGAAATATTTTCCTCTTTTTTGTTTTGTACTGCACGTGAATTAAAATGAATTTGGTCTTTACCTTAACCGAATCATGTGACACCTGTAGCAACTGGCTGAAGGCTAAGAAATATAACGTATAAAGCTAGCAAGCTAGCATCTTTTCGAACTTAAAGAGGACAATGCTATCTGCTCTTTTTATTGTTGTGTTCGAAATTTTTTTTTTTTTAATGTTAAACATCCATAACTAATTACGTCTTTGGCCTCATGATGACAGAAGTAAGTAGTATTTAGGAAAATTACATTTCCACAGCACCAGTTTAGCATTGAAACCACGCAGTTTAGCATAAATTCTAGATTCTGACGTCACACGGAGGCAGCACTTGGTCTACTTGAGCAGGAATTAAACAGAATCAGAGAATCTCTTTAATTAGATCTAATCCGACGTCCTACGTTAATCAAAGAAAGAATTTCCTTCTTTGTTAAACACTCAGTTTGATTGACAGATGTTAGTAAACGACTAAGAGATTAAATGACTATTTAAGATCAAAGGCTTAAAACTTGCAAAATATATTGTTTTGTTAATTGTGTTAATTGTTGTACTATAACACATATTGATGCTGTTTACGAGTGTTATCTCAGCGCTCAGTGTATATTCCTTGTGTGTGTGTGTATGTGTTTGCGTAGCGGTTCAGGCCGCTCGCTCCAAACTCGACGCGGCCGCGCCCTTATGGCAGCTCCTTCCGCTCTGAGGTCGACTCCTTTATGATCTGAAAGACAGAGAGGGACTCGGTGAGGACGAGCCGGGTCGAGAGGTTTCATCCGGCAGCACAAACAGAACAGATGCCACTCAGATTTGTATGCAAAAGTATTTGCACCCTGCCCTCTGCTGCTGACTCGGTGTAAGTACAGGCTGTACAGTATGTGTTACAGGGACTTACACGGCTACTGACAAAGAACAGGAGAAATAGGAATGATAAAAGTATGGGTTGGAAAAGAAGCGTTGGAAAAGATAGAAGGAATTGCAAGAAAACAGAATTCATAGTGGAATTAATAAATGTACCAATTAATTAATTAGTTCACGATTAATTGGTTGATTAATTAATCAATCAAATGTGGAATGTATTGTAGAATAAATGAACAGAAAGGAAGGAAGGAAGGAAGGAAGGAGTTGAGAAAGAAAGAAACAGAAGAAAAAACTCTTAGAAATGCAAGAAAGAATGCAAGGGAAGAAAGTCAAAAATACCAAATTAATAAAGGCTGGAAGAGAAAAAAAGACAGATTAAGTGATGAATTAATTAACTGATTGTGGTATGAACAAAGGAAGGAAGGAAAGGAAGAAAGTTTAGG